>CAUYRT010029362.1:0-73374 GCA_963574885.1 Lepilemur ruficaudatus
CTGTAATCCTAGCACTCTGGGAGGCCGAGGCGGGCGGATCGCTCAAGGTCAGGAGTTCAAAACCAGCCTGAGCAAGAGCTAGACCCCGTCTCTACTAATAATAGAAAAGAAATTAATTGGCCAACTAAATATATATAGAAAAAATTAGCCGGGCGTGGTGGTGCATGCCTGTAGTTCCAGCTACTGGGAGGCTGAAGCAGGAGAATTGCTTGAGCCCAGGAGTTTGAGGTTGCTGTGAGCTAGGCTGACGCCACGGCACTCTAGCCCGGGCAACAGAGTGAGACTCTGTCTCAAAAAAAATAAATAAATAAAAATAAAAACATGTAAGTTCTGTTAAATGGGGTTTTAAGAAAAGGTACATGGTGATTGAGTGTATATAACAGATGGCCCTACCCGAATCCCAGAGGGTCAGGGAAGATTTACCTGAGGAAGTCAGGTTTAGCCTGAGGTCTGAAGGATGAGAAAGCACTAACTATAGCAAGGAGTGAGGTGTGTGAAGGAGAGCATCCCAGTCAAAGGGAATAGCATATGCAAAGGCCCTGTGGTAGGAGAGAACATACCATATTTAAGAACTGAAACACATGCCAAGAACCCAGAGGCAGGATGGCTGGAGAGACAGGCAGGGCTAGACCATGCAGGGACTAGAAGGCTTTGCTAGGGAAGCTTGCTCTTGGTCTAGGTAGAAAATGAGCTCTCACAGGTTAGACGATTTGAAAAGGAATTTTTACTTCATGTGGTTGTCTGTGTCATTCTCTGTCAAGGATTTGTGAAGTTGCTGGCTGTGCCTGTGAGCCTGTTAAAGGACCTTGTTAGCCATTGCTCATCTCACGTGAGGCAGCGGAGAGGCCCTCTCCTTGTGATTTCAGAGTCCAAGTGGCAGCAGGGAAGGGGATGGCCAGAATTGGTCTCAGACCAGCCCCCCCATCTTGCTAGTTAGATCCAGTATTTGACTAGACACTTTCCTGGCGGGAATAGAAGATGCGAGGGCTTGGTCCCCCAGCCAGAGGGGACCATGTGGGGGCCCGCTGCCAGTATAGGGGGGAGCAGGTAGCTCACCTCCCCTGCTGCTGTCTCAGCCCCCAGGAAGTGAGATCAGTCCTCTTCAAACGGGTTGTCTTCTCTCCGATGGAGCAAACCAAACACAATAGCAAACAGGATGAGAAGCAGGACTGTAGTGATGAATAAGCCAATCACTACCAGGCCCCCCTTCTCCCAGGGGTTCTGCCAGAACTCATCCTTCCAGACTGACTTCTGCACTATTATTTGGTCCATGTGAACCTGAAAAAGAGGGACAGAGGTCCTGAGTGCAGGGGGCTCTCCAAGGCCCTGTCCCAGGCACTATGCTCCACTTCTGACTTCAGCCCTTTTAGCAGTCTTGGTGAACAGCTGGCCCTCCTCTGCGGCCAGCGGAGGCAAAGGGATGGTGAGTCTTTGGGCTCAATGCCTCCGGCAAGCAACAAATGGAGTTTCCTCCTCTACAGAAATAGAAGCGGGAAGTGGCGCAAAGGGAGGGGCCCTGGATTCTCCCGTCGTTTTTTCCTGAATAGCCCCAATGTGAGCAAGGACTTTCTCTCTTATCCCTGAGATCTACTCAGCTAGAATCAGAAAAGTACCACTATAGATCCTATTTTTCCTGCCCCAATTGCCAAACACTTGGGAGGCATTTTGAGAGATCAGTTTAGGAGCCAAGGCCTGGACTGACTTTGGCTGAGGCCGTGGTAAACTTCCTTGGAGGCAGCTGAAAACAGAAGGACTAACTTATCTCCTTGAAGTGAAGCTAATATCGACAGCGAGCCTGTGGCCAGTGGAAGGAAGGACAGGTGACGAGGGAAGGAGGCATTACCTGCTTTTGTTGGTGACAGTCCCGTGTCTCACAGCGGCAAATCAGGGTAGTTCTTCAGGCCCTGCACGTTAGGGGGGCAGCCTGAGCTGAAGGCCTGCCAGGTGACCAGAGCTGCACCGATTCAAAGAAGCAACTGTTGAGAGGAAAAGGTATTGGCCTTGCCAAGTGGCCCTGACCACTGCCGACACCAAAGCAAACAAAGGTGGGCCAGGGCTGATTGCCTGGCAACCAGGGTTCCTGTTTCGCCTTTCACACTCCCCCCCCCAGCTGTGTTCTGCCCTTTTGTGATGTCATTTTGGGGGACACTCAGGACACTTGTGTTAATGAAGCCAGAATGGGGGGGGAGGGGGAAGAGACTGTATCCAAGGCCTTTGCCCTGGGCCACCTGTCCCCCTCACCTGTGGCTGGGCCTTGGCTCTCCTCTGTCTAGATGACCTGTCGACTAAGAGGACCTGCCTGGAGCTTGGGAAGCATTGGGGCTGGGACTGCCACATAGGCGTTGCTTCTTGTGGCGCAGGGTGAATGATTAACTGCAGCCCCAGCTGGCACCTCCTGGAACTAGTCTCTGGGTGGAAGTGTTTATCACCATTGAGACCTGGCTTCTCCCTTGTGCCTTCGTCTGCCTCTGAGGCACGGCCTCAGCTGCTCTACGTGGTTGGTTCCTACCCACTGGTGCCATAGGGAAGCTAGGAAGAGGGAATAAAGGCTGTGCCCTGGTGCTTGAAACCCGGAGGCCACCATTTACTCCTTTAAAAGCTAAGATATGAGGGCCTGCCGTGGCAGGAGCTGCACTAGGCACTTGGGAGACGAGGTAGGACCCACCCTCAGAGAGCTTCCCCTCTGGCCCGAGGGTCCTCAAGACTGCTTGTTAGAATCTGGGAGTTTGTAGAAATGCCCAGGCGCCACCTCATACCACGTACATCAGTCTTGGGGGATGCCAGAACATCCTGTTGTTTTAAACCTCCCCAGGTGATTCTCCCCAGGTGTAGACAGGGCTGGATGATAGATGGGGAGCAAGCTCAGGAAAGTCATCCTTAACTGTCATGCCCTGCATTGGCCCCGGCTTCCCCGATGCTTTCCGTGTCCTTGTGTGAAACTTCCTAATGCCCCTGGCATGCGGCTGGTCTCTGGTGCACCTTGTCCTTCTGCTTCGTCAGTTAAATCAGATGCTTATCAAGAGTGAGTTGTTTGTTCCCAAACCTGCTTACGGTAGTTGTACTTGTTATTGTAATCATATAATCGAATTTGACATCACATAAACAAATGAAGCAACAGTAATAGCCCAAACCCCAATTTTACAGATGGGGAATAGGCACAGAGAAGTTAAATAACTTACCCAAGGTCACTCAGCTACTAAGTAACTGAATTGGGGTTTGAACCCAGCTGGACATAGAGTATGGGGTCTGAAGCACTATGCTGTACCTCAGAGTGAATGAAGGAAGCTGTTGTTTCTATAAATACCTGTTTGACCACTTAGGGATGACTTTGGAATCATTCAAGTAATGTTCCTGTCAGAAAAAAATGCAGATATGGTAACTAAATATTGGGGACATTTTGTGAAAGTCCAGAATGATTTCACACTCAGATTTCTTTGCAAATGTCTTTAAGTTCTCAGGCACATACGTATAAATTTCTACTTTAAAGAAACCAGAACTACAAAATAGACCATACAGGAACTTTGGTTAGCAAGGCATACTCAGAGACAAGACCCTGGCCCTACACCAGAAAGACTAGCTGAGGAATGTGCATATATGTGTTTCAGTTTAAAATGAGATGTGTTGCCAGGGGCCATGGCTCACGCTTATAATCGCAGCACTTTGGGAGGCCACGGTGGAAGGATTGCTTGAGGCCAGGAGTTTGAGACCAGCCTTGCAACATAGCAAGACCCCCTCTCTACAAAAAGTAAATAAATTAGCTAGAGGTGGTGGCGTGTGCCTGTAATCCCAGTGACTCAAGAGGCTGAGCCCAGGAGTTCAAGACTGCAGTGAGCTGTGATTGCACCACTGCACTCCAGCCTGGATGATAGAACAGGACCCTGTTTCTAAAAAATAAATAAAAATAAAGTAAAATGAGATGTGAAAAAAATTAAAATCGAAGGAGATATGTAGAGAACTTAGGTGTCATGTACACAGAAGTCGCTTTGACTGGCTTTTTCAATTAACTGCTGGCTGCAGTCAGATAATTCTACCCTAGTGGTCACTACGAAGAGACTGATGTGGAGCATGCTGTTGGTGCAGCTGGTCCAGCCTGGCCTGGGGGCTGAGGTGCTCCCTGTGTAAGGAAGGGATTTTCAAGTTGAGACACGAAGACTGTGTACGAGTCAGAATTAGGGGACATTGTTGTATGGTAGGGAACAGGTCCCAAGGACAGCAAATAAACTTTTTTTAAAAGACAAAATTAATTTGTCCTTAGTTTTTTATGATCTGGAATTTGTATTATTCAAGAGCAAATATGTTGTTATGAAAATTTTTATTATAGATGGCTTTGAAGTAATAATGTTTGAGGAAACAGATTTGGGAGTAAATGCTCTCTGCCAAGTTTTGCTAATGAGATTCTTGTTGCATCGGTGGCTTTATTGTAGTTTTTAATATGGTATAACATAGAGACAGTGAACACAGGGCTTCAGTGCGGAGGGAGGCCCTTCCGAGGAACAGAGCAGACTGCTGTGTGGCCACGTCGGGGTGGGTGTGAAGAGGCTGGTGAGATGTTTGTGGAGACAGCTGAGGATGCTGCCACAGTGACCCCAGGCACGCATTGGTGGTGGCTTGGTCCAGGATGGCTTAGTGGCAGGAACAGAGATGTGGTGGCCTGAGTCAGTCAGACATTCTCTAGGCCTAAAACAGCCTGATGGCCACCCCGTCCACGGCCCCCGCCCATCTTCAGGCAGCGCAGGTTTGCGCATCTTTCTCTTTATTCTCTCCTGTGGGGGTGTGGGGGGGGATTGCTGCTCCTCTCCATGCCTGTCTTCCCCGGAGAAGACCCGCACCAGAGCTGCCCGTTCCAGGAGTGGGCCAGGCTGCCGTTGGGCCAGAGCAGATCTGGTTTGTTGGTCCAAGTGGGACTTGAGGCCTGTGTGGGACTTAGCCTGACAGCTGGGCCAAGGGTGGGCCAGTTTGCTGTCAATGGGAGAAGTCCTCTGAGGGCAAGGACCATATCCTGTGTGGACTCAGCAATGTGGACTACCTGGCGTGGAACAGGAAGGTGCAGATGAGCCAGCCTGTCTGCCTGTCTGTGCCCAGGGCTGTCCGTGGTCCCCACCTGTCAGCAGCTGGACTGTGGAATCAGAATCATTTCTAGCAGAGCCTCAGCCGCTGCCATCCTGAAAGATGGCCATTCTTGATGCCTAAGGAAAAGTCACACAGGAATTGGGCTGCTTCACTGTTGGAGCATGTCTGAACAGAGGACTTCCGGGGACCCTCTAGCCATTGGTGCTGGGAGTGAAAAAATGCAAGGGCTTCCTGTCCCTGCCCCTTTCCTGTGTTTTTCTTCTGGGAGGGACGCTTTGTTGGGCCCCACCCCAGCTCTTACCTGTCGGGTCCCACCCTCTCCCATGGAGGTTATTTTGAGACAGAGTTTTGGGTGTGGGTGTTTGGGATGGGGTTGGTTGATGGAGGATAATGGATCAGAGCCTTATCTGTCTTGCAATCTGGTGGCCAAGTTCCAGGCCTTGGAGCCTTGGGTGGGGTGACCCGGGGCTGTGGAGCCAGACAGGCTGGACTCAGAGGCTGGCTGTGCCACTTTTCAGCTGGTTGAACTTAGACAAATCACCTAGTGTCACTAATGCTCAATTTCCTCGTCTCTAAAATGGGGACGGTATATCTACAGCATTGAGGCATTGTGATGATTAAATGAATTTGTCTGCATTAAAATGCTAAAGACAATGCCTGAGCACGTATAAGCCCTCAGTGAATTTTAGCCGTCATCGTTGTCATCATCATTGTCATTCTGAGCCCCATTCTTTGGAGGAAGCCAAGGACAAGCAGTTTCTTGAATTTCTTTTCTTTTTTCTATGGGACACTTCTTCTCTGGGTCTTCTACCCAAACCTGTCAGACAAGTCCATGGACACCAGGAAATGAAACCAGCCAGTGAGAGCTGCTCCTGCCCTGCCTGCCTCTGCCAGTGTGTCAGGGGCTGGCTTGTGACGGAAGCCTGTGAAAGACACAGACTTCTTTATGGCTCTGAGGAACCTGTGGGGAGGTACCGCAGCTCCATCCTGGCCCTGTTGGCATTTATGGAACCTCGTGCCTCCTCTACCCTCATTCCTAGGTCTGTAGCTCTAGCTGGAAAGTTCTCTGGAAAAGAAAGCAAACCGAAGGGAGGGAGGATGGAAGGGTGTTGCATCTCAGCAGTACCATTCTTTAAAATGGGTCCATGTTGCTCTGGGTTGGTCCCTTGTTTAGAGGGGAAAATAATGAAAATGAAGTTCGTATTTATGGAGCTGTTAGGATATGCTCAGCACCATGCTGTAGTAGACCTAGGTCTAAGATGTTTATCCTCACAGTGCACCCCGGGAAGCAGAACCAGGATTAGCCCCATTTCACCAGGGAGGAGACGTGGCTTGGGGAAGTTGAGTCACACAGCTAAGTGGCAGGGTGAGGTGTGGGCCCAGACAGCACATGATGGGGAAGGGCCCAGGGTTAGGGTGCAGGTTATGGATGATACTAGGGGCCTAACCTGCTCTTACTCCAGAAGTCTGGGAAGACCCACTGGCCTGAGCCTGCTGGCGTGGGGTGTGCAGACAAAGTTACTGCTAGTGGAAAATGTTAAGTGGCGTTCCTGGGCCTAGCACCTATCCTCTGTCACTCTGCAGCTTGTTAACAACTAATGCTTGACAGGGATCTCACTGCACCTCTCCCCCATGTCTGTGGCATTACCACCTGCATGGTTTACCAGTTTTTGTGGGCACAGAGAACAGAGGCCTGGAAAAGAGAGGTGTTGGCCACGCCCCTGGAGTTCTGGCACACCGTTCGACCTCCGAGAGTCTGGTGCCACAGAAACACATAAGCAAAGAGCTTTTACTTGGAAGTAAACAGGCCGATACCAGGCTAGAATACTGACAGGTCCCGGGAGCTCGTGATGCACTAGCTCTTGCACAGTGTCCCCATGATGGACTTGCTCCTCTTCAGCGTGGCCAGCTCGCCACAGGTGTGAGCCATTCTCCACTGAGGTATGGGGACCCCTGCTTCCTTAAAAAGTGCAGGTCGACAAAGAATCCCAGGTGGTTTACTCAGTCTTTGGAACTGTCGACGCCTCATCGGCACCCAGCGTCCACTGGTGGATAGTTCTGTGCTTATACCAGTCCTCATTTCCTTGATAAGGCTCCAGGGCTCAGTGTCCAGGTGCCTGCACAGGGCCAGGGGATCCTTGTCTTGAGGAGTGAGGGCTGCAGGGCCAGGTGGATCGCCTGCGTCATGGCTTTGGCAGGCTTCTCTCCAGTTTCTCCTCAGCCATGGCCCTGGCCCTCATGCTGGGGTCGTGGGCTGCACTTGGACCTTCCTGCTTCTCCGCTCGGGGCAGCAGCAGTGAGTGCAGCAGCAGCTGCAGGCTATCAGCAGCAGCATCAGGACTGTGGCTGGAGGGCGGAGAGAGCGCAGGGCACTCAGGGGTGGGGGAGAGAAAGGATGCCCCCGGAGGTGTGCTAGGGCTTTTCCCCTAGGTCTAGGTTAGTGGTTAGAGGCTGGCGAGAGGTACTGATAGGCCCCCTGCTGGCTGCCAGGGCCGACCTCCAACCTCTTCCCTGTTGTGTCTCCTCCCCCACTGCCCAAGCCTGGCTCCCTTCATCCCTGGATTGGGATCTGGGAGGCTGCTGGGCCCAGGTCCCGGCACTGCCCATCACCCGAGCAGCATGTCAGAGGATGTGGGGAAATCCCTTGGCTTCCCCTAGCAGACAGCTACTTTTTTTCCTTGATCTGGGGGACACCTGCCACTTCTGTCTGCCTGCCCTCTGGCTAGCACCATGGGTCATCTCTCCTGGATGCCAGGAAGAGCCATGGGACACTGAGGAGAATCTGAGTGACCCAACTGACCTGTGAAGAGGAGGATGACCGAGAAGGCCACGATCTCCACGGGGTCGGCCTGGGGCAGCCTCTGTAGCTTGAGCAGCAGCCTCTCACCCACAGAGCGCATCTCCTGCACGAAGTTGGTGGCTGCCATGCTGTGCTGGCTTCCTGCTGGGGCAGAGAAAACACCTGGAGTCTCTGTGGCTGGCTCTACACAGCACCAGAAATTCCACCCTCTCACCCACCCGTGGCCCGAAGAACAAGTTTGGCAGGTCTCACGCATCATCACACCCCAGTGGCTTCTGCTCAGTGGCCCTCAGCGCCCGTCTAGCTGGTAACTGCCCAGGGTGAGGGAAGCTGGCGATGAGAGTGAGACTGGGGGCCTGCTCTGGGGGGATGCTTGGCAGAGCTGAACCCTGCAGGGCTCTGCCAGCCAAGGCTGAGGTTGGTGACGGTTTCTGACCACAAGGTGGAGTGACTTTGTTGTTACATTCTTTTGCCTCGAGACACTACTCCTAGGTTTTGCCAGAGTGACTTGGACTGGCACGGCTCCCCTTGGTCATTCAGGACTTGGGTGCCTCCCCTGATCCCCTTGGGGTGGGGAGACTGGCTTCAGGATTCCAACCTACTGCTCTTCCCTTTCGTCATATGAGTGGGCGGGGGATCAGGTTCTCCCAAGAGCACATTCGTGGGGATTTCTGGCCAGGGTCAGCTGTAGGTGAGAGCTGTCCCTTAGGACACCCCACCTCTCCCACTAGCCCAGTGTCTTTACTCGTGTTTTGTTCTCCTGTGAGAACAGGAGGACAGAAACCATACTGTGTCCCTCTGGATTTTGCCAGGGGGCTGTGTGTGTCAGAATGGGATCGGGAGTCCCAGGACTGGATTGGCTAGCTTTCCCCTGCTTCTCTGGGCTGATGTGGGGTCCTCTGTGCTCCCACCCCTACCCTAGGGAAGCCTCTTCCTGTCTAGGGGTGCCCAGGAGGCCTGAGGTACAGCTCCAGCAGAGTCTGTGAGTTGGGGCTTCCCCCTGCTGCCTCTGGTAGCCATGAGGGAGCCAGTGCCTCTTCAGAGAAGAACACGGACAGCCTTGTGCTAACCCAGCCTGAACTAGTTCACCAATCCAGGGAGGTGGTGGAGTGGGGGGACAGGTGGCCAGGGGCTCATGCCAGGCCTTTGGCTGTAATTATTGCTGCTTCATTCCTGGTCTCAACTGGTTCTCCCCCAGATGGCTGCGGTCAGCAAGGCTGGTCCCTCCTGGTGCTGCTGCCTCGGCATAGCTGATTTAGAACCACCTTGAAGGTCATGTACCCTGCACTTGGCTTGCTGCCCTCCTATGGCCATTCAGCCCTTGCTTGTCCCACCTGCTAAGGCAGCCCACCCCATTGTGGAAGCGCAGACCCCTGCTGACCTCCAGTTAGCCCCACTCGTGATCACGGAAGACCTCGCCACCCTTCTGCCTCTCAGTCCTTCAGAAAGTGATGGCAGCTGGCATGAATTTCCTTGGTAACGTCTCTAGTTTTCTAGAACATTGTTCTGATCCTCCTGGACTAGAGTGCTGCCTCTCTGTCCTCTTCTGTGACATGGATGAGTTGCTTTCTCTCTCTGACGCGGAGTGAGATGCCCATCTTTCCCAGCCATTGGGAGGACTCACCATCTAGCAGCATGTGGTAAAGCCACAGGGAGGTGCCTAGCACGTGTGAGTGCCCCTCTGGGTGGGGTCTGGCCAGTGCCAGGACAGTTGAGGTAGCCTTGGGTCTCCCTGGCTTTGGGAGCTGTCTCCCCCACCCCAAAACACCTTTTAGGCATTTTATCTGTCCTGCATTTCTGGGGTGTTCACAGCGTGTGTACTGAAGGAAGGTGGGTAAGCCGGAGATTGGGAGCTATGTTTTTAAGGGACAACAGAGGTGGCAGGCAGATGATGACTCCATGGAAAATTAGATGATTTCCTGCAAAAGTGGAAGGTTCCCTCAGTTAGATCCTCCCGGCTTATCTCAGCCTCACCTCCACGTTAGCACATTTCTGCAGAAGGATCCCATGTACTGAGAAGCATAGGATCCTGGAATGCCAAGTCATCCACTCCTGCTTCCTTCCTTTTACATATGGGGAAACTGAGACCTGAGAGAGTGAGTGACTTCTCTGAGGTCACACAGCAGAACAGGGGCCGGTCAGCACAGAGAGTGACCCACACTTTCTCTCCATGGAGGCCTGTCTCAGGTTCCCCAGGAGCAGCCCAGAGGGTGCCGCCCATGCATGGGCTTGGCACCAGAGCCAGGGCCCCAGAGCCCTCTGGAAGCAGTTGGCTGTGCTCAGCCAGCCTCCCTCGTACTCGTGGGTCTGTAGCCTCTTTTATAAGCACATCACTGCTAGGCCAGAGCCACACCAGGCTTTTTGTCACCACCAGGAAGATCTGTGTGCCCTGCTAGCCCGAGCATTGGACTGCCATCTCTGGTCAGATCGAATGGGACCCTCCCTCTGGCCAGGTGAAGCAGTCTTGCAGAAGGACGATGGTCCCCTCGCTTGGGCCAGAGGCTCTGCCATCCCTACTCCCCAGGTTTCCAGGTGGTGTCATTCTTAGAGGAAGAAGAGAAGATGCCGACTAATGCCTGGGGGCAGTTTGCACGGGGTTCAGAAGCTGGGCTGCTTCTCTCCCCTCTGTCTTCATCTGTACTTGGTCTGGCTTTTTTAGCCTAATTGGTGCTGTGCCCACATTGCCTAATGTAACCCAGCAAACACTCCTTAAAGGAGGAAGTGGGCAGGAGGTGGGAGGGCAGGGAGAGCTCTTTCACTGTGCGCTGCGCCCAAGGACCGGAAGAGATTGTAGCGGGTTCCCTCCTTGTGAGCAAGAGGCAGTGGTGGGAAGACCCTGGGCGGTCTGAGAGTCGTGGATCTCCAGAGCAGGGAGGTGTGTGGTTGGGTCGAGGCTGAGTTTACTGTGCAGGAAAAGCGGAGTTTGTTGATCAGAAGCTTTGGCTATAAAGCCAGCCTCCTCCAGGGTTTGTGAAGTTGGAAGGCTGCAGACTTGTGCCTGGGCCACTCTGGGAAGAGTGTCGTTCCATACCAGCACAGTCTATGGTGTGGACAGCGTCATAGCTTTGTACCCAAGGCTTTCCTAGGGGGCCAACAGGGAGCTGAATTTGCCAACCAGGCTTGGCCAGGACCACCCAGCCCTGGGGTCTGACCCAGAGCTGCTCATGGGATCCCGTCTCACTATGATCAGGAGTGAGGCCATTGGACATGGCTGTTGCATCCCCAAAGAGCTGAAGAGGAACCCTCTTTGCTTTGCAGTTGATATTTTGTCATTTCGAGCTTCAGCCCGTGACTGAGCAGAAAGAGCCTTAATGGGGAATGTGGAGGCACTGAGGGGTCTTGTTCTCCGAGGAGGAGGTACATTCCAACAAGTTCCCAGGCTGTCTTCCCAGTGGGCTATTTAAAGCAAGGCCAAGGGAGTGCCTGATGCCTGGTGCCCAATATAACCAGCAGCCATCAGGTGACCTTGTGGCATGTGCCCTAGCCGTTGCTCCAAGGGGAGCCCTAAGTGTTCCCAGCTGTGAGAGCTCTCGAGCTGCCACCTCTCGTCCCTGTCACCTTCCCAGGTTGGAAGGAGGAAGGCAGGGAAGCCTGGTGGGGCTAATGATAATTCTGTATTTGTTTAGTCTTTTTATCTCAGACTTCTGCCAAAACTGCACTTCCTGCCAGTGAACCAGGGAAACCAGAGTTCCTCCCAGCCTCATGCTCTGTATACCTCGTTTGGGGCTTCTCAGGGTCTTCAGAGGTTCCTGGGTGGCAGCCAGAACAAGAGGTGGCTTCCCCTGGCCCCAGAAGGGAGAGCAGCCCAGCTGCCACGGGGCCTCCTGCTGCCAGGGCCTCCTGGGCAGCTCTACTCAGCACCTTCAAAGGGTCCACCCGGGCAGAGTGGCAGCCAGCAGAAGGGAGACGCAGGGCAGAGAAGGCTGGTAGCACTGGAGGGACAGGAAACATTCCTTTTTGTGGTGTGTCCTGGCACAGAGAGCCTTGCAGTGGAGAGGTGGCATCCCACAGGCACAGCACTGCTGGGGACTGGGGCTTCCCCCTCCCTGTCCCAGAACCGATACCCCAACTCTGGGCTCCCCATGTGCTGGCGTGTTTGAGACTGATAAGCGCTGATGGCCAGGGCCCCAAGGGGCTTCTTATCTGCTTCTGCTGCTTTGTCATGATGGCTGTCAGCCCCCTTTGCCCTGCGGGATGTTATCTTGTTTGAGGACCAGCTTAGAAGGAGGCATAACCCACAGTTGTGGGAGATCTGTGCCCAACCATCAGGGTGGAGATGCACTCTGTGCAGTGTGTTGAGCCTTTGGATGACTCCCTTTTCTGCCCTGGTTCTTACTTGAAGGAGACGTGGTGCTTGAACCCTGGGCAGTCCCTGTTCCCTAAGCCATGTAGCCTCCCAGGACAGGAGAAGGCACTTCCTGCTGCTGGCAATTGTTAGAAACAAGAGTAGCTCCTTTCCTATAGCCGCAGAAGCTGGGTGTCCCCTTCTATCCTGCTCAGGGACTATGTTGGAGGGACCCTATCCACCTGTGTCCTGTGGATGCCGGGACATGGAATCTCTGCTTGCCTGCCTGCCTGGGGTGTCTTTTGGGTAAGAAGCAGTGGGGTGGGAAGGCTCACCACTGTGCCCCTCCTTCACCTGGCCTGACCCGCTGCCTCAGGTCCCTTCCCTGTGCCATGTGCTTCTCAATGCCACAGGAGTTGGTCCCCTAGCCACCAACCTAGGCCAGACCCTACAACCTCTGCTGAGCCAAGAATGCTTGGACCGATCCTTGGTTTCCACTTTTCCGCAGATCATTGTTTTTCTTTCTTACTGGATACCAGCTTGTGTGCTTTGGGAAGAACATCTGGAGGGGTGGCAGGAGCTTTAACCTTGGCTTGAGGACAGGGAGGTGGGAGAAGTAGGCAGACTCCACAGGCTGCTCTTGGTGTTCCCCAAGGAACCGTCCTGGGGTCAGCTTCACAGTGGCGCAGCAGAGGGCCGAATACCGGGTGGGGGTAGGGGTGAGGTCCCTGCCTCATTTCTGTTGTCACCTTCTCCCTCTCCTACCCTGGGTTTAGAGTTAGGCATCCATGTTGCTGGTTCAGTGTCCAATGCTCATTGTCAGAGGGAGATCTGGGGGACTCACGGGAGGTAAGTGGGTCCGGAGAGGAGTACTTGGGCTGAGCCCAGAGCTGAGGACATCTGGCAGAGAGTGGGCCAAGTCCCTCAAAAGAGATGGCAGCTGCTGCTTGTCCAGGACAAGCAGATGGGCAGAGCTGCCAGGGGTCCTGCCACATCCTGGAGGGTGGCAAGCTGGCTGGACAGACCCTCCCCTGACCTCCTCAACTAGAGAGAAAGCAGGGACAGGGAGGCTTCTGCCCTAATCCTGGGAAAAAGGGAGGCTCAGCTGGCCCGCAGTGGTTCTCTCCCAAGCCGGGACAGCCAAATCCCTCTTTTAAGCCCCCTGAATAGAAAAAGCTTAAACTGACTTGCAGAGTAAGCAGGCCCTCTCAGCCCCTCTGCCTGCACAGCACGCAGAGGGGCAGCACAAGGTCCTCCCACCCCGCCTCCCTGAACGCTGGTCGGGTCCAACAGAAGGGAAAGCGCAGGTGTGCGCAGGAGGCTGCCTGACTGCCCTGTGGGGAAGTGACCAAGGTGTCCCGCAAGACCCTCCTCTCTGTGTCCGTGGTAGATTGGAGCCCTTCACCCCTTGGGCAGGAGACCCTTGCTGCTCCCTCCCTTCCTGTTCCCCCTTCGTCTGTGACCAGCACCACTCACCTGGGAGCTCAGGTGTCGGGAGTGGGGGGTGAGCTGGGGCACCCAGCGTGGAGCTTCCACAGATGTCTCTTCCTCGCTCAGTGCTGAGCTCTCGGCCGCTGACAGCCAGCTGCCTTGGCTACTGTCTGTGCCGCAGCTTTCTTGTTGTCTGTCGTCCTGGAGATCCAAGTGTCAAATTACTGTCGAGAGGGAGCGCCAGAGGGAGCCCTGGCTGGGAACTTGCCCTACAACTTCATGCCCTGGTACCTGACGCCTTGCCCCTGTCCGGGAGGGCTGCCTAGGGACAGGGCGAGCTCCCTCTCTCCTCCTCCCTCTTCTTCCTCCCTCCTCCCTTGCATGCTGTGGGCTGGGCCTGGGCTGGGCGCTGATGAAAGAAGAGGCTGGCCCTGCTTCCCTGTAGAGGGGATGGCTCCACTTGAGCCTGTGGAAGGGAGGGAGTAAGTGGCACCCCCAACTCCCAGGCTCCCCACCACCACCCTCAGGAGGGCCTTTTGCCTGTGTACCCCGACCACCAGACCACCCCACACTGGCCCTCAGGCCACTCCCTGGTTGGTCCTTCCCTCTGGCCTCTCCCAGCAAAGACAGTAAACAGTCAGGGAGCTGCTGGCCCACCCAAGCCGAGCAGGCAGGCTTTGCAGCTAGGTCCCGAGGGAGGCCCTTCTGCTGCTCAGCATCCTAAGGCATCTTGGGAAAGAACTTGGGGTCCCGAGTGGCCTGGGAGTGGCTTGCTTGCCTGGTGAGGTGCCTCATGTTCGTTGTGAGAGGATGGACGTCTGCTGGGGCTGTCTCTACGCTCCTGGCCCGGCTGTCAGGGAAGGGTTCCAGGATCCAATGGCTGGGCCCTTTGACATTTGGCTGGTTGTGCCACCCAGCCGACCAGGCTGCAGGGAGAGAAACCGACCCCAGCCTCGCTGTCAATGGGGCTCTTTGAATCTGAGCACAAAACCCCAGTGAGTCAGGGCTTGGGGAGGGCAGCGGGGAGGAAGCCAACCGTGTGGCCACACCACTCAGATGCCAGAGCCTCCCAGAGACTGGACAGGCGGCCACTGTGCAGGCGCGCAGACTGGCGGTTGGAACGTTTGTCACATTTCTTTAGCGCGAGCAGGAGCAGTGGGAAGCACGCCCCCTGGTGGCCGCTTCTGCCTCAGGTTCTGGTCGGGCTTCAGAGCTGCGTTCTCCACACAGCCTGAGGGGAGTGAGCCCGACTTGCTTCTTTAGGGCAGTGTCACAGTTAGCCTTCATTCCTTCATTCTTTCAAGCCTGCGCCTTGGGGTCACAGCCCCAGCAGTGCGCACATCGAGGAAAGTTCTAGTTGGAGCAGTTGACACCAGCTATTCTTGTCCCTGGGATGTGGCATCCGCAGACAGCCTTGCCTCTGCTCCGGCCTCTCCTCTCTGGCTCCCCCCCCCCACTGACCACCACCACATTCCTGCCGCCAGGAATGGTTATTGTAAGGACCCTCATAGGGCTATGTCCTCTCCTGGGGCCTCTGCACCTGCCCTAACAGTTGACAGGCCACCCCCAGCCTAGGGATTGGAGAAGAGACAGAGCCTCATGGCCAGCCAGAGGCCACTCCCTGCTCCCAATTTGGGCGGAGGCTGGTCGCCCCAAGGGGACTGGGACAGGGTGGAGGCAGTGGAAGGTGAGGAAGACTGGACGAGGCCAATCTCCCTGGCTGGATGCCCTCTCCAGTGACTCTGTCTGGTGCCTGCTCTCAGAGCTGCCTGCTCTCTTGGGGGTGTCTGTAGTGTGCAGCCCCCAGCCTCAGACTGGGTGCTCTGGGCCTGGACAGGGGCTCACTGGGGCTCCCAAGGAAGAGACCACCAAGAGAAAGAAGTAAAGCAGAGTGCTGAGGCCACAGTCAGGCCCCCTCCTGCTGTCCCCTCACCCTCCTACCCCAGAAAAGAGAGAATAATAATTTTTTATTATTATTAAACAGTCACGTGTTGCTTAATGGGGGTATGTGCTGAGAAATGCATTGTTTGGGCAATTTCATCTCTGCGTGGACATCAGAGTGCACTTACACAAACCTTGATGGCACAGCCCGCTTCACACCCAGGCCCCGTGCGGTAGCCTCTGGCTCCTAGGCTACGCACCTGTATAGCATGTTACCATCCTGAATACTGTAGGCATTTGTAACATAGTGGTAAGTATTTGTGCATTTAAATGTATTAAAACTGAAAAGGCACAATAAAAATACGGTGTTATGATCTTGCTGGACGGTTGTGTATAAAGGATTATAAAGTGTATGGCTGTATCGAACTGCCCTTCAGACAGCATCTCATCAGTCTTCACACGGCCTGTGAGGCCAGTGCCCTCCTGCACCATTTTACAGATGAGAGTACGTAGTCTTGAAGAGGTGACATGTTTAACCCAAAGACACAGCGTCAGTGGCAGAGCCAGCATCTGCACTCTAGGCCTGAACTCTTCCCGGGGCACCCCAGCACCGGAGGACAGAGGGCAGCAGTGGAGGAGTAACTGGACAGGATGATGGGGTTCACACCCTGGCTGCCAGGATACCCTGTGTGTTATGTGACCGTGGGAGGCTCCTTCACCTTGCTGTCCTCACCTGTGTGATGGGCAGAACCAACCGGTGCCTCATGAGGCTCTGATGAGACAAGGCGTGTATCACCCTAGTGTGGCGCCAGACACACAGCAACGCTCAGCCAGCATTTAGGGGTTGGGTGAATGGGCGCTGGCCTGCCTGGCTCTGCAACCTTCACCCCTGCCATGCTGCCTGCTCTAGATGCCGGCACGCTGCCATTGCCAAGTACTTTGGGGACGCACCACCTGCCTGCACCAAAGGCTGCGACCACTGCCAGAACCCTATGGCTGTGCGGAGGCAGCTGGATGCCTTGGAGCACAGCAGCAGCTGGAGCAAGACCTGTATTGGGCCCTCCCAGGGGAACAGCTTCGACCCTGAGCTGTACGAGGGCGGCCGCAGGGGCTACGACGGCTTTAGCAGGTAAGGGGCCGTGAAGCCAGGGACTCCCAGCCCAGTGGAAATAGCCAGTCATTCCCCTGGTGCTAAGGCCAGACTAGAGGTGACACAATGCTGTAGTCCACCCTCCTTCCCTGAGGGTCATGCTGGGGCCTGGACCTTGGTGTTACCCTGAGCTGCCAGAGGAAATCAGGGACAGACATCACTGCTCCACCAGTGGCATGAGTGGGGAGAGCAAGTGGGGCCACTCACACCTAGTCTGTCCCCTAGGTACGACGAGGGCTCTGGAGGCAGCGGGGACGAGGGCAGAAATGAGGCCCACAAGCGGGAATGGAATCTCTTCTATCAGAGGCAGATGAGGCTGCGCAAGGTGAAGGGGGAGGATTGGCAGGGCTCAGTGGCCTGTGCAGGGTCCCTCGTGGTCCCCTGCTCATGCTCTCTTAGCCCTTTCCCTGCTGCTGGACGGAAGCTGTCCTGCAGCATGGCACAATGCCTCATGGGCCCTTCGTGTTGTCTTCCAGGGCAAAGACCCCAAGACAGAAGAATTCGTACCCCCAGGTCCGTACAGAAGTGTTGCTGGGGGCTTGTGGGCTGTTCCCACAGTGTGGTTGGAGGATTCTTGTCAGGGGGTTGGGGGACTGTGGCGAGCAGAAGGTTGAGTGGAATGACCCACCCCTCCTCCCCCCAGATGAGGACTGTCCCCTGAAAGAGGCTTCCAGCAGGAGGGTCCCCAGGCTCACTGTGAAGGTAAGAGCCGGCAGCTCCTCCCCCACCACCAGGCCCCTTCCCCACCCTGGGGCTGTGTGACCAACCTCCCTCCCTGCTAGGCCCGGGAGCACTGCCTGCAGCTTCTGGAGGAGGCTCTGAGCAGTAACCACCAGGCCACACGTACCACTGATGGGTGAGTGTCCCGAGGTCACCGGTGCTGGGGGACGAGGTCAGCTGCCTGGGCCAAGGAGGGCCCTCCAAGCTCTTGCTCCTTTGGAGACTGCAGGAACACCCACACCCTCTGGCTTGTTTGGGCAGCCCCTCCCCAGATTGTGACCTGTCCTACTCCAGGGGCCAGTCCCCACAGCCCCACCAGGGGCAGGTGTCGCCACAACTTAGATGCTACTGGTTGCTGCTGAAGAACAGTAGCAAGTCACAAGGTGCCTGGAGAATCCTAGTCAGAATCCCTGGGCCCAAGACCATCCCCACCAGGCCCTGAAGCCATCCCCAGGGTACCTGGAGACAGTCCACAGGAGCTTAACAAGGAGAGGGCTCAGCCTGCGTGATACCTCATTCTGATTCCTACCCACAGAGCTGACCTCCAGGCCAAGGCCGTGGAGCTGGAATATGAGACGTTCCGAAATGCCAAGGTGGCCAACCTGTACAAGGCCAGTGTGCTGAAGAAGGTGAGCTCAGTGCAGGGCGGGCAGTAGGGGCAGGCATGCTCATGGGCTCAGGGGAAGAAAGGGCACCCCTCCATGCTCTGAGGCTGTCTGCTGGCCCTTGGGCTCCAGGTGGCCCAGAATCCACCCTCTCCCTGCCCCCACCGCAGGACGCCATTTATGGAGATAGAGCTGCACTCTTTTCCTCGAGCGGTTGGAGGTGTTTCTAGCCAACCCCATGAGGACTAGAACCTGTCCAGTGTCCAGTTGCCTGCACCTACTGGCCAGAGAAACCCACTTCTTGTACCTAGAAGAAAAGGAGGGCCTGGGTTGGGGGCTGTCAGGAGGAGCTCATGGGTGCCATGGCCTCCCCGCCCATCCCTGCCCAGGTTGCTGAGATACACAAAGCCTCCAAGGATGGGCAGCCCTACGACTCGGGAGGTGGTACCAACAGCTGCATCGCCCAGGTGGAGCCCTCAGAGCCCGATGAGTATGACATCCCACCTGCTTCCCATGTGTATTCGGTGAGTGGCATCCTGGTGGCCACCCCAAACCTAGGTCCAGAAAGGGTACCATTTCCCCTTTGCCTTCAAGCAGGGCACAGCCTCTTATCTTCTGGCATCATGATGCTGGACTAGGGTGCCCCAGAGGAGGCCCTGGAGCTTCTCTGCTCTGCTACGTGTACCTTTGCAGCCCATGGCCTCTTTCTCCCATCACCCTGACTCCCAAGGGACTCTTCCCTCCCACATTCCCGAGAGCCCTGACCCAACGTGCTGTAACTGGGCCAGCCAGTGAGTGCCCCTGAGAGGGCCTGGTGGTCTGAACCTTCTCTCCTCCTCATAGCTCAAACCCAAGCGGGTGGGAGCTGGTTTCCCCAAAGCCTCCTGCCAATTCAAGACGGCCACGGAGCTAATGAAAGTGACGCGGATCCAGGAGCAAGCTCCCCAGCCCGTGCGGGGAAGTGAGCAGGAGCCCCCTAGCCAGCCTTGTGGCCTCCAGGGTGAGGACAGGAGTGCATCCCTCCTTGGGCCCAGAGGAGAGGCTCCTGGGGGTAGTGCTCATTGTGCGGGACCTTCCCTGGAGAAGAAGGCAAAAGGCTTCTCTGGTGGCAGTCCCATTGCCAAGGCCCGGGCTAACAAGAAGCAGCAGCTCCTAGCCGTGGCGGCCCACAAGGATTCTCAGAACATCACCCGCTTCTTCTACCAAAGGGCAGAAAGCCCACCTCTGCTTGCTTCAGCCCCAAGCGCAGAAGGTGCCAGCCCCTCCTGTGAGGAGGTTCAGGGACCCCTATTGGCTCCAGAGAAGGAAGATGGAGCCTGGGGACATTTGAGTGCCTCTTCCCAGACTGAGTGCCCCAGAGAAGGACCAAGGTAAGGACATATGTAGTCATGGGATCTGGAATCCACATGGCAGCATCCTCTTTGCTAACTGGGCCTCCAGAGCTCAGAGCTCATCCCTAAGCTGGGTTCTGCTGGACTGCCTGGGATGAGGGAGCAGCTGGCACCTAGAGCTCTGACGCCTTCTCTTCTGTCTGGCCAGCACCTGCCCACTCAGAGACCAGGGTACCCCTGAAGCCCAGCCCACCCCCGCAAAGGAGACACAGATGGGCAAACGGCCCAGATCCCAGCAGGTATTGTCAGAGAGGAGGCCCCCGGGGAAGGGAGGAGGCCTGTGGATGGGCCGGTAGCTGCTCTGTTCTGGTCCCGGGTTCAGGGAATATCCTCACTGCTTCCCACACCCAGCAGCAGGTGGGATGGGCTGGAGGGAGCCAGCTGGTACTGGAACCCAGTTTTCCAGGAGGAGGGGAGGAGGCCAGTTAAAGGGAGCCCAAGAGTGATCTTCTACCTTGGCCCTGCCCAGGAGAACCAGGCTCAGAAGAGGCCTCGCCTGTCAGCTAAGCCCTCCATCTTAGCGGAGGTCAAGGGCAGCATGTTGTCAGCCAGTGATCAGGGCACCTTGAACCTTACGGCCCAAGACTCCTGCCAGCTCTCAGCTCCTGGCATCCCTTTGAAGGAGGCTGCAAATGTTGTGGTCAAGTGCCTGACGCCCTTCTACAAGGAGGGCAAGTTTGCATCCAAGGTAGGGTGAGTGGGTGGGCTCTGCCCTCCCCTAGGTCTGGGATACTTGAGTACAGTAAGGGTGAGAGGACAAGGGATTGTGAGCCCCAGAACAAAGTGGGGCAGAAGCAGGCTAGGCCCGAGGCCAAGACCAGCTCCTGCCCTCCCTGGGTCCTGCCTTGCCATTGGGTGGTGGCTGTGGGTCGGCCTGGGGGTCATCAGGGCGGGGGTCATCAGGCAGGGATCGTGTACTCTGCTTCTCTCCCTTTGCCTTCCAGGAATTGTTTAAAGGCTTCGCCCGCCACCTGTCACACTTGCTGGCTCAGAAGACCTCTCCTAGAAGGAGCGGTGAGCACCTGCGTTGCCAGGGCCAGGAGGCACTTGGGGTGGTTGCAGGGAGGAAAGTGACCCTCACGTCCCCTCACCCTGAATCCGCAGTGAAAGAAGAGGCCCAGAACCTCATCAGGCACTTTTTCCACGGCCGGACCCGGTGTGAGAGTGAAGCTGACTGGCATAGCCTGTGTGGCCCACAGAGATGACCGCCTGCTGGCTGGGCAGGTCCATGTCCTCCTCCAGACTCCATCGTGGCCAGCCTGAGCCTCCCCTGCAGATGCAGGGCCATCGACTTTTGTCAGGGTCCTTCCACCTTCCAAGCATACCTTGCTTTGGGTATGGCCCCAGACCCCTCCCAAATCAAGGTCAGAGGTCAGCCCACCTTTGCTTCTGCTTGCAAAGCCTGTGGTCCTTTCTCAGAGCCTCCCTGGGTTTTTTGGGCCAGATGCCCAGGATAGAAGGTGGTAGGTGGTGTGGCCCTTTCACGTCTTATACTTTAGTTTTAAGCCAGGGCCATGGCCCATCTCTTCATGGTATTGGGGCCTACTCAGGGGAGCGCCCACTCCCTCTATGCCTTGAGATGCAGCCTTGGCAGAGGGGCAGCAGCCAGGCTGCGCACCCTGCTCAGCTTCTGGTCGGGAAGGCTGGGTCAATGGAGATGTTGACGAGAGGAATAAAGTCCTGTTTGTTCTGGCACATGCACGTGCACACGCACAGCCCTTTTTTCTCAGGAGTTTTATTTTCTCAGCAGCTCCCCGCAGGCCTGAGCTGGTGCTACCTTGGAGCCTGGGTGGGGGCCCGGGCAGGTGGGCATCTCCCCCAGACTGGGCAACATCAGATGCCCAGGCTGAGTTCCTGTAGCCCTCACCCTGGGCCCAGGCCCCTCCCCCCTCAAAGCCTGGCCGTTTCCTTTTCCTTTCCCAGTTGGTGACACTCTTGCAGCCCCTGCCTCCACTTGAGCCAGCTGTGCTGTGTCAGGTTCCAGAACAGGGCCAAGCGATGAAGTCCAGACCAGAATGACCCGAGAGCATCCAAGGCAGACCATCTGGGTGAGACTCGGGCCAAAGAGAGGCCGCCTCTTCGTCTCCACCTCTCCCCCACTGTCAGTTGAGGCCAGGCCACTCAAGGGAACAGGTGCTGTCCAGCAGGAAGATGATGGTGTACAGCAGCTCCTGGGCCTGCCCGGGGAAAGGCATGCTGCAACGGGCTCCCCCAGCCAGCCCCCCACCCACGCCCCTTCCTCACAGTGGGCAGCTACACACCAGGGCTGGAGCGAGGCACCTGCATCCACCTTCCCAGGGCGGTTAGAGGCCTGGCCACTTACCTGTGACAGCTCAAACCAGGTGGTCTGGGGGCTGTCTGCCGAGCCATAGTTGATCTCCAGACCGGGGGCCCCCCCCTCCTCCCGTGGGCTCAGCAGGCGGAGCCGCTGCACGTTCTTCAGGCCAATGGAGCAGCGCAGTTTCTAGGGGCAGCAGAGACAGAGCTTGGCTCCTCTCCAGGGAAGGGGTCAGTATGGGTGGTAGAGGAATGGCCTGAGGGTCCCCCAGGCTGGTGCTAGGGTAGGATCCTTGCCCACCTGGGAGCTGGGGTCCATGAGGAGGAGGTGCCGGTGGTTGAGGCCCAGGAGGGTGGGTCCGGGCAGGGGCAGCTTGCTCACCCGCAGCACCATGTAGATGGTGTAGCCGAAGAGGGGCAGCTGGCTCATGGCCTCTGGGGGTGGAGAGGGCCAGGGCAGGTAAAGAAGCCTCTCAGCCCTCCACTCTCAACCTTCCCTCCTGGGCCTCCAGCCTCCACCCCAGCAACCCCAACCTTCCCTCTCAGCCCCGGACCCACCAATGAAGCTGATCTGTGCTTCCTGGGGGCTGTGTCCTTGCAGCTGTCTCAGCTCCTGGCCCATCAGATCCTTTATGGTGGTCATATTCACCTCCCATTGCAGCAGCTTTGGAATGTAAGCTAGCAGGTCTTGCCTAGGACACAGTCTGAGTCAGTGTGGCCTGTGACTACGGACCACCTGGTGCAGGGCTGGGCAGACAGCAGGTGCCAAATAACTGAACCAGCACCTATTGTGGACAAGGCTAGGGATCTGTACACGTGAGCGAGGCAAGGGCCCTGCCCTGGAAGACCTTAGATGGGGCGGAGAGAACAGGCATCCCCAGCCCCTGCTGTTCCAGGCCAGCCTGGTTGAGGCACCAGTTGAGTGGCCTTGACTGTGGAGGAGTCATGGGGTTTGGGGGGGTAAGTGCCCACTCACTCTGAGGGGGGGTTCTTTTTGTCCCAGCCGAGGTGCTGTAGGGCAGCCAGCCTGGCAATCTGAGCATCTGCCTGGGCACTGACCCTCAGCTTCCCCTGAAGGTAGTCCCGCTGCACCTGTGGGGAGGGCCGTGAGGAGGGCAGCTGAGCCCCAGAACCCCCAGCAGTTGGCTCCTGAGGCACAAACCCATTCCTGCCACCATCCCCTTCCAGCTGCCGCAGACCCACAGTCTTGTGGGGAAGGTGGCTTGGAGGTCACCCAGGCAGGAACTTGAGTCCTCAAGCTGCTGCAGTGGCCCCCCACCAGCTGGGCAGGCGGCTGACCTGGCTGTAGTGGGTGCTGATGTAGGTGGGGTTATCGAAGTGCAGTGGGGTCTCCCAGCTGAGCCGCCGGCCGTGCAGGCTCACGTCCCGCTCCATCACCACATTGTTGAGGTACTCGCCGGGCCGCAGGGGCCGCACCAGCTTGCCTGCACAGCAAACCAGGTCCACAGCCGGCCCTGCTGTCCGGGCCGGCGCCACCGCAGCCCCGCCCTGCCACCCCAGGATGAGGCTCCCTCCCATGCTCACCCTCCCCTTTGATGAGGAAGAGGGCAAATTCCTGCACTTCCTGGGGCTCCGTGATGCCCATCTGTCTGCACATCTCCTCCAGCACTTCTGCTGCCACCTGGGCACATGGACAGGGCCATGGTGAGGGGGAGGGAGGGAGGTGGGGGCCCAGAGCTGAGGCCCACGGCTTCCCACGGTGGTCCCTGTGCTTACCGTGAAAGTCTGGATATTTGTCTTGTAATCTGTACCCCCAGGCAGGTGAATTAGAAGCAAGTGGGCTGTTTGACCTTTCTGCCAAGGCAGGTTTGCAGGGTTAGTCGACTAGTGGGCAGAGGTCCCAACTCTCCTGTGGAGCCTGCCCCCAGTAGTCCCAGAATACCCAGCTACCCAGCCCCAGTACCAGGAAAGCTTGCATTTCACCCGGCAGAGGCAGCCGCCGGCGGCCTCCATATTTGACTGTGTGCTGAAGGTGCTCCTGGCTGCTTCGGGCCAGCTCTGCAGAGAAGCCAGGCTGAGGTCATGAGTGTGTTGGAGCCCCTCTCCAGCCAGCCAAGTTCCCGATCCTAGAACCACCCCCCAGCCCCAGGCACCTTGGCTGGGGCCTGAATTCTGCAGGAACTTGGTCAGGTAGGGCATCAGCGTGGTCGACGGCGGGAAGAAGCCGGTGAGGAGGCTGAGGAAGCTCCAGCCTCGAGCACAGTGGTCCCTGCAGGGCAGAGAGCCTGGGCTTCAGGCTGGCCTGACCCCAGCACCACCCCAGCACCATAGTGCCCCTAGTGGCTACCCTGCCCATCCCCACTCACTGCCGGGGGTGTCCTGTGACCTGCTTGACGACCTGGCAGTAAATCTCATCCCTGAGGCTCTCCTTCTGGCACAGCTGTGGGGACAGGAAAGACAAGTGGGTGGGGCAGAGGTGGGGCAGCAGAGCTGCAGGGCAGTGGGGTCTGTAGCTCTAGAGAGATCCTGTTGACACCTGTAGGTTGGAGCTGAGTCAAGGTGACACCCCAGCGGTCCTCTCAGTCTTTGTCTCAACTTAGCAGCATCTATGAGACTGGTCACCCTCTCTAAGTCACTTTCTTCCTGCTTCTCCGATCTCTCTATCTTAAGTCATGTTTGCTGGGTCCACTTTCTCTTCTTGACCTCTGAGCACTGCAGTGCCCTTGAACCTCTCTGGGTCTGATGGTCTCAGCTGCTCCCATCTGATGACGCTCTTGAACCCCAGACCCCTCCACTTGGAAGTCTGCGGTCTCAGGCTTCATGTGTCCAACACAGATTCCTCCGCCAGCCCAGACATGCTCCTTGTGGATGACAGTCATTGCCCTGGCCCTGTCACCCCCACATGCAATTGGTGAGCAAACACTGCTGGCTCCAAATCTTCCCACTTCTCGCCTTGCTGCTGTCCCTAGGCCAGACCAACACCATCTCACCTGGGACCTTTTGCCTTTAAACCCTCAGAATCTCAAACAACAGCCAGAGCCACCCTGGGAAATATGAGCCAAGTCTCTCCTCAAAACGTTCCAGTGGCTTTCCATCTCCCTCGGAAAGTCAAAGGCCTATGATGGCTGTGAGGCCAGCCGTGACCTGGACCCTCTGCCCTCCCATCCTCATCCTCCGCGCTCCCCTCACTCGCTTGGCTCTAGCCACGCTGGCCTTGCTGGCGCGTGACAGTGGTGGGCTCACTCTCTAGTCAGGACTGTCCCCACCCCTCTCTCTGTCCCCCAGGGCACGTGGCTCCCTCCTTCACTCCCTGCAGGTCTCTTGTCATGAAGCAGCAGCCCCCTCCCCGCTTTCTTACTCTCCATGGCACCTCTTACTCAAGACATGTTACATCCTTGTTGACTGTCTCACCGTAAGCTGTACGAGGACTGAGCCTGGCACTCAGGCATGCAGCCTGGCTTACCCTCAGCAGCTCGTAGAGCAGATCCAGCTTGTCCTTGCCCCGGGGCCTGGACTGGTCACCCATAAACTGCATCAGGGCTGCAGGCAGGATAAGAAGCATGGCCCTGGCTTATGCTGCTGCTACACAGGGCCTTCACCTGCCACCTGGTGCCTCACAAAGTGCGTGGGAGCCAGGTGGGACAGAGGGTCCAGCTCCACCCATGGGGAAACCAAAGCTCAGAGGGATCCCATGGGTGCCCAAGGCGCCACACAGCACACAGCATTGGCTGGACCTGTCTGCTGCCTTCCAGCCCTAGACTCCACACAATCCACACCCTTGGGTGGGAGTAGGAGTGGGTGAGGGTCGAGGGGTGCAGGAACCACCAGTGAGCTTCCCTGAGTTGATAGACTGGGCCAGGGCCAGACAGCGCTCAAGGAACTAGGTGCCTAGGTCCGTGGCACTACAGACATGGGGACCCAGGGTGCCCATGGCCACTCACCCTGGAAGCCGGCCACCGCCTGCCTGCTCGTGTCTTCATCACTGATACTGAGGAGCGATTCCTGGATGGGAGCCTGCGGCCCAAGAGGTGGCACCATGAGTCTGGGGTCCACGGGGCTCAGAGGGCAGGTCCGCTGGCCGGACTCCGCCTGCCTCTGCCCTCACCTTGCTGAACTGCAGCAGGCTGACCATGGCCTTCCCCTCAGCTCCTCCATCCGTCAGGTCCAGCCTGTGGGGGCAGAGCGGGGATAGCCCTGCTTGCTTGGCCCCCCAACCTCATCCCAGCTGCGTAGGGAGGGTAGTGAGAGCACTGGCTTGGTGGCTACGAGCAAGGAGCTCACTTTGGAAGGATGAGGACAGACACGGGGCTTGGCCCAGGGCACTCACAAGGTCCGAGGCTTCCGGAAGTAGCGCAGGGCAAATTCCAGCATGGTGTAGCTATGGGAGTCAGTGAACAGAGAGGCGTAGGCCGTGGAGGAACGCAGGCTGGTGGCCTCTGAGTCATCACTGTTGGCCTGGTTCCAGGGACGGGTGGGGCACTGGGAGCACAGGAAATGTGGTGCCACCGGAGTGCCCACCAGCGTGTCCCAGGGGCCCTGCCCCAGCCCTGTCCACACCCGGCCAGACCTGAGAGGAGCAACACCAGCAGCCAGGAAACTCAAGAGCTCTTTATTGAGTGTCTTGTGTGTATCACTGAACTAAGCACCACGTGGGCCACAAAGGACGTACGGCCCAGCCCCTGCCCGCAGGGAGCTCACAGTCTTGCTCGGAAATGAGGCAAGCAGTCAGGAGAGGACAGCATCAGAGAAACACTGCACACCAGGCCGCGGGAGGCAGGCAGCAGGTGGTCCAGCACCCAGCAGCCTCTGGGGCAATCACACCCTTTCCTTCCTGCACTCCTGGGGAGGCCTCGCCTCTGCCTCTCCCGTCTTCCTCACCTCCAAGGCCCTGTCCCACTGAGCCAGCCCTGGCTCCCTGAGCTGCGAGTGATGCTTGCGCTGGCTGCTCCTCTGCTCCAGCGAGAAGGTGAAATCAGGAGCAGCGGCCGGCTGTACTATGTCGGCAGGAAAAAGTCCAGAACGGCCCCCGGCAGAGCCAAACTGCCAACCTGGAAGGTACCCCAAGAGTGGCGGCTCACCCACCTGGCTCCTCCGCCCCTTGGCAGGCTCCCCCCGTCAGATGCCCTCCCTGTGCCATCACGCCTTGCTGGCCCCCAGCCATACCTGGCTCCAGAGTGGCCCCCGGCAACAGCTTGATGAGGTCCCCACGGTGGAAGCTGAGGAGGCTACAGTTATCGGTGATGTAGCTGCGCAGGGCGATGACATAGCCAGAGTCCTGGGGACGGGTGGGTGAGCAGCCAGCGGGGAGCGAGCCTGACTGTGCCTCCGGGTCCTGCCCACCCCTTCTGCTTCCCCGCTAGCCTTCCAAGGACCCAGCCTAAATTCCCATCCCACCCCAGGTAAACCAGACAGGGGAGATACAGCCTGGGTGGAGGCTGCCCGCCTGGCCCCCCACCAGCCTGCGCTTGCCTTCTTGAGCTCATTCAGGAACAGCTCAACCATGGCCTTGATGGTTCTCGCCCTGGGCGTGTGCAGCACCAGCTGCTCATTCTTCAGCGACAGCTCCAGCGTGGAGCCCAAGCGGCACTCCACGCCCAGCACCTCGGAAAAGCTGTGCATGGGTGGGGCGTGAGCTGGGATCCTCTTGCCACCCACCATCCCCCAGCCCAGGCTCTGGGCCAGGTCACCTGTATGAGCAGAGTATCTTCAGCTGGTTGGGGCGGAAGCTGGGGCCTTGGGTCACCTTGAGCAGTCTCAGCCCTCGGTGGGACACACCTAGCAGCTGCACGTCACTGCCACTCTCGCCCTGCCAGGAAGGTGGTGGGTCACAGGCAGGCTCCTGGGTCCCGCTGCTGCCCAAGAGGCCCAGGAGCTGCTCAGGGACAGTGGCTGTGCTTTGTTCGATCCAGACTGGGGACCTGGCCTCCCCACTTCCCACCCCTGCCCCCAGTACCACTGACCGAAACAGGAAAGATGCGGGAGAAATAATTAGTCCAGTTGTCCCGAGCGGCCACCACGATGCGCTTCTTGACACTGTCTTCCGCGGTGGCGAGGGAGTCCAGGCCCACCTCCAAGTCTCCTGTGGGCAGGGAGGGCCCAGGCTGTCCTCAGATGCCACCCTCGTTTGCTCCCTGGATCGCGCCCTCCCTCAGGGCAGGTCTGGCCCCCAACACTCAAGCTCCCGGCACCGAGGTCCCCAGACACACACCTAGCAGGTCTTTCATTTTGCGCCGCTCATCTTGGGAGATCCGGATGCAGGACTCAGCAAAGGTGTCTCGCAGGATCTGGGGGCAGAGCCAGGCGGTCACCCCCAGGACATGAGGCCAGAAGAGCCCACCCCTGGAGCAGCCATCGACACTCACAGGGGACAAGGCAGAGAGCCTAGCAGGAGCCCCTCAGCCCCACGGGGAGCAGTTCCCTGGGGCTCGTCTGTCTCAGCAGGGCCACCAGGGACCTAAGTGGAGCAGGGAGAGTGGGTGCCCAGACCCAGGACCACGTCCACCCACGCTGCCTGTCCCCTGCCACCTTCACTGCCCAGAGACCCCTCGATGACTGTACTGGGTCAGTCGCGAGACTCTTCCCCGAAGGTGCAGGTGGCCATGGGGGAAGGGAGGCGCACTCCTGGGAGCATCCAGAGGTAGCAAAGTAACAACTACCACTTATTACGTACCTACTGTGTGCCAAAGTCTGCGTTGTGTCTGTCTACTCTGCTTTTAAGCCTCATCTCTAAAACTAGGTTAATAACCGTGCCCACTTCTCAGGGATGTTGTAAAGATTTAAGTGAACGAAGGCAGGACTGGGCACACAGGAAGTGCTGCCAGTATGCCCCACACAGGTGTTAACCTGGCCCAGGCATTAGGTGAGGGGCACCTACAGGTGTCACAGGTGGGCCAGGCTCTCACCTGCTCACAGAGGAGCTGGAGGCAGTAGGGGTGGCTGAAGTTCTCCCTTGGGTAGAACACCTGGAGGAGGGCACGGAAGAGCCAAGATCAGGGGGTGTGGTGCCCCTGCCCAGCCCACTTCTGCCCTCCCAGGCCTGGAAAACCAGCCCAAAGGTGGGCTATGGAGAAGGGATGCTGGGGTCCCAGGCTGGGATCTCCACAGCCGGCCACCTCCCTGCCAGCCCGAAAAGGCCAGGCCAGGGCCCCACCCTGACGCCCACCTCCTTGCGAAGGAACAACTTCCAGGGAGCGCTGGCGTAGGAGAAGCACACGCTGCCGGAGGGTGGGAGCAGCTGGGTGGAGGTACCCTGGTCCACCATGGGCTGCATCAGGCCTGGCGTGGTGGGGGAAGGGGGCGAAGAGCCTCAGGCAGCCAGAGTCAGGACGATGGGGCCCATGGAGGGGAGACCCTCAGCCCTGGGGACTTTGAGGGCCCCGCTCTCCCAGCCTCCAGCTGCCTTGTTCCTGCCCATGGTACCATCTCCTGCCTCCATTCCCAGTCCTAAATCTTCCCTGGTGGCCCTGAGGCTCATGGGCCCTCCATGATCACATCAGCTAGGGCCACTAAACTCCCTACAGAGCTGTCAGGTCTGCATTGAGGACAACGCCCTGTGTGTGACAGTCCTTCAGTGCCAGACCCTGCCCTGGGCAGGAATGCGGAAGCTGGGGCTCCAAAGTCCGGGAGCCCGAGCAGCTGTCTTCAGCTGTGTGGAAATGCCTTCAGCCATGGCACCGAGAGGCTGCTGGGAATCCTGCTCCCACCCCAGCGAAACCCACCAGGCAGGGGATGTGGGGTTTCTTACCACGAGGCTCAGCTGAAGGGGCCCCCGGGTCCTCGGGCAGACGCAGTGGGGGCGCTGGCAGAGGTTGGGGTGCCTGGGCAGAGGGCGGGTTCTGGCCAAACAAGTCTCGAAGGTGTTCCTGCTTTTCCTTGATGGAGCTGAAGGGCCCAGGCTGTGGCAGGGCCTTGGGTTGAGGCGCCACAGCTGGTGGAGGGTCCTTGGGGGACAGTGCCTGGCGGGGCACAGAGAAGGCACAAGGGACTGAGTCTAGGGGTGAGGCCAAGTTTGCCCCAGAGAGCCTCCACCTCCTGAGTAGAGCACCCTATGCCCTGGAGGGGATGGGATGGGGAGCTCACCGCAGGGGACAAGTGGGCACCTTGGATGCCCAGCTTGGCCAGAGCCTCATCCTTAGGGTCATTTTTCCTCAGGAAAGTTTTGAAAGGCCTTTTGGGAGAAGGAAGAGGTCACTAGGTCCACAGGGTAATTCCCTGAGGAACAGAGCAGCCCTGGCCACCTCCCCCTGGGGGCCGCCTCCCCCAGAGGCCCACCTGGATGGCTGCACAGGCACAGGCACGGGGCCTGGGCGGCTCTGGTACATGCGGATGATGTTGCGAATTTCCCTGCTGGGTTCTGGCTGCCGGGGCGTGGGGTCCAAGCTGCGCACCACGGGCCCCCTGCCCCTGGCCGGCCCTGGATCACGTCCAGGCCCGGCCTTCTCGGCCGGCTCCGCTTTAGCCTCTTTTGCAGCTTTGGCAGTGCCCTGTTTCAATGGCTTCTTCACTATGGGGGGAGGAGGAGGAGACAGCACTGATAGGGACGAGAAGAGACATTAAACACTGCAGAGCCCAGCAGCCCCGAGCCCCGGCCCCCACCCCTGCCGCACACCTGCTCTTCGTTCTTCCTCCTGCTCCTCGCCCTGGGGGATCCGGACCTTGGCAGGAGGCTTCACCATCTTCAGCTTGATCTGCTGCTGCCCTGTAAGCGCCCACATGGCCTGCCATGGTTACCGACGTTGGCCCAGCGGTCTGCCCACCCAGGCTCCTGGACAAGCCCCAGCTCCCGGCCCAGGTTGGGGACACTGGCCAAGTTTCTGTGTGGGACCCCCCCAGCACCCTCACCCATCTTCTGGAAATATTCCCGTTTCTGCTGGAAATTCTTGGGCTGCTGGGGCCTGTCTTCAGCCTCCTCTGAGCTCCCCTCCTGGCAGGAGGCAGACAGGAAGAGCCGCTGTAGCCAGCCACGTCACCACACTCACGATGACCCCTGGGGTCCCGGGGCCTGGGCCCAGCAGCCTCTTCTCTGCATCTGCCTGCTCACCCCACCTGCACCTCTCACCCCTGCAGCCCCACCCCTGCCACCCTGTTTGAGGGTGTAGCTCCTCACCCTCAGGCAGGTACCCACCGATTCCAGCTCAGGCTCTGGCTTCTCCCGGGGTGCGGGGAACTTCTTGGGCTTGGGGGTGATGGCTGAGGGTGGGGCCTGGGATGCAGCCTCCAAAGCCTGAGCCTGGCGCTGGCGCTGGCGCTGCTGGGTCTGCTGCTCCAGGGACAGGGTCATGGCCTGGGTGGTCATCTGCTGGGCCTGAAGCGGGGGGGGTGGCGGGCCAGTTTAGACCCCTTCCCCCAGACGTCCCCCTTACGGCCCTGGGGGCCCTGCCCCTCACCAGGATCAGCGCCTGCTGGTTGATGAAGTTCTGCTGCTGCACCGCCAGCTGCCTCGCGTCCAGGCTGGGAAGCAGGGGCTGCGGCTGCGGTTGTGGCTGCGGCGGTACCACCATGGCTGTGCAGACAGCAGGCGGCCAGGGCGGGTGAGCACCACCGCCAAGCTCAAGGCCCTCTGCCCACTGTGCACTCTGGGCTCCTGGGGGAACCCTCCCCACTCTAGCCCCAGAGCTGACAACCGTTCTCCTGAGAAGGGACCTCAGTGCCCTGGCCCAGCCTTACTTGGCATGGCAGGGACTGTGCCCATGGCTGGCATCATGGGTACCGGTGCAGGGACCATAGGTGGCTGGTATCCGGGCATCTGCATCATTCCTGGATACACTAAGGGAATGGGGCGCCCAAGTTAGTTCCTACCTTGGCCCACATACCACCTCCCACCAGCCCTAGGAGGAACATCAGCCTCCCAGGCTGCTGGCCGGAGGCTGATCCCAGCTGCCTGAGGGGGCCCAGGCCAGGCCTACCCATGCTGCTGAGCCAGCGAGGCCCTCGATGGGAAATCCCACACTTACCCATGGGGTAGCCCTGCTGCATGGGCCCGATGGCGCCCCCTCCCTTCATGCGGCCACTCAGAGCCCAGCCTTGCTCCAGATCCTGAAGGGACAATGGTCACAGGATCAGAGCTAGAGGCTGGGAAAAGTGAAAGGGGCAGCAGAGGCCCCGGAGGGCCAGGGCCAGGGGCAGGGGTCGGTGGGGGTGTGTAGGACACTCACACTGAAGCCCGGGGAGAAGACTGGCTCGAAAATGTGCTCCAGGAAGCCATCCAGGCTCCCCGAGGTGCCAGAGTCCCCTGTGGGGCAGGGAGAGGGTTGGCACCATCCACCAGGGGTGGGAGGCTTCCCACAGTCTGCCAACCTCAGTATGCCCACCCCAGCCTTACCTGTGTGACCCCTCTTGGGCAGTGTTGGGGCTGGACCTGGAGGGGGTTCTGGGGGCAGCGAGGGGGCCTGGACACCAGGGGCTGGGGGGATGGCCTCTGCTCTGTGGGAAATAGGAGGTCTAGCTGACCAAGGCTGGTCAAGGCTGGTCAAGGCTGGGGGCGCCAGGGCTGAGGCAAGAGGTAGAAGCTGCTGTGGGGGTCACCCCGCAGGGTGGGAGGAGGCTCAGGTGGGAGGACAGGGCTTATAGCTGCTCTTGTGAGCCCCTGGGTGTGACAAGGTGGCATGGGAGTCACCAGCAGGGGCAGGCCAGGGACAGGTGTGATGGAGCAGCACCTACGAGCCAAGGGGAGTGATGGGGTAGCTGTGGGGACTGGCTGGGTCCCCCAGGTCCTCCGTCTGTCCAATCAGGTCCAGCACAAAGTCGCAGCCTGCCAAGTCCTGCCATGTGTCTCCAGAGAGCAGGGACACGGACCAGCCACGGGGGCTCGCCTCCAGGCCTCTGGGTGGGATGGGCAAGGAGTGGGGGCTGGTCATGGAGGCAGATGGCCATCCTGAAGGGGCAACAACCAGAGGGTGGGAGCTGGGGAGGGGAGGGTGGCCCTGGGACCGCCTTGCTCGGCAGCTGGGACAGCTCTCCTTGTGTCTGGACGTTGTCGCCAGCGCTCACATCTGTTTATTGGCCTATTGGGTTAGCAACCAGGTGTGCTCATGCCCCTCCTCGTAATCTCTCCTCTCTGTTCCCCGATCTGAGTCAACAGTCTGGACCCCGCCCACTGACCGTCACACTTGGGGGCACCCCCTCCCCACCCCTTGGGAGCAAGAGTGGGCCGGGGAGTCGAGGAGGAGGCAGGAGGACAGGGATGGTGGTCAGCTTTGTCTGTACTGTCCCCCCACAGGCCCCCTACTTGCTCCGCAGGATCCACCCGGCCAGTTGCTCCCCTGTGGTCCAGGACTCCACCTCGGCCGAGTAGCACTCCTCTGCAGGGGCCCGTGGGGACGGGAGTGAGGGGCAGCAGGGCCACCCTGACGGGAAGGGGCTGCTGTCCCACGGGGGTCCCAAAGCAAGATGGGGGGAGATCAGGGTCACCAAGCAAGCGGGGGCAGCAGGAAGGCTGAGGGAGGAGGGGTCCAGGGAGGGCTAGGGGGCAGGCTGGGAAGGCCCCAGCAGGAGGCGGCCATCACCATTGAAGGTGAAGACGTCCAGAGTCATGCGGCCCCGCCGCCACCCGGCCATCCACTCAAGCTGGGTGGGTGGGTGGGACCGAGCGGTCCCAGGCACCAGCTGCGACTGCTCCAGGGCCCCCAGCAGCTTGTGCTGGCACAGCGCCGCCATGCCCCTAGGGGCCTGGTCAGACACAAATCTGCGGGGACAGCACAGGGCTGCTGTGGAGGCAGGGTGGTCTGCCGGCCCCACCAGCCAGGTCCCCACTCACAGGGTCCTTACTTGAGCAGGGGCTTCTGCAGGGCTGGCATCGGAGGAAAGGCACTGAGCAGGACGGCCATGAGGGCCCAGCCACACTGGCTCTGCTGCTCGTCTGGGTTCTGCCAGAGCTGGGATACGAGCTGGCTGAACAGCTCGTCCCTCAGCCCCGGCCGGCGCTGCCCCTGCCGCACCAGGTAGGTTCCCATGGTCTGCCTCTGCCAGGTCTGCAGGGATCCATCCCCCAGGAGCCGCAGTATCTGCCGGCGCAGCGTGGTGAGGGCAGCACGTGCAGGGCTGCCACATGCCCATCCTGTCCCTGTGAGGGCCCACCTGTCCCCTTCCGATGAGCTACTCACCACCTTGTTGATGTCCAGGGCATGCTGAGGGTTCTCGCCATCCAGCTGGGTCAGGGGCTTGGCCAGCGGCTGCCCTGGCCTGGGCAGGGATGGCTCCTGCAAGGAAGGAGGGTGACACAGGGCCTGGGCAGGGGCTGGCTGGAGGACAGCCCTTGGGGAGCCCCACTGGAGCACCCGCCTGGGAGAGGGAGGGGGCTGCACAGAAAGCCATTGCACAAACACATCTTAATGCTCTTTTTTTTTTTTTTTTTTTTGAGACAGATTCACACTGTGTTGCCCAGGCTAGAGTGCCGTGGCATCAGCCTAGCTCACAGCAACCTCACACTCCTGGGCTCAAGCAATCCTTCTGCCTCAGCCTCCCAAGTGGCTGGGACTACAGGCATGCGCCACCATGCCCGGCTAATTTTTTTTCTATACATTTTTAGTTGGCCAATTAATTTCTTTCTATTTTTAGTAGAGACGGGGTCTCGCTCTTGCTCAGGCTGGTCTCAAACTCCCGAGCTCAAATGATCCTCCCACCTCAGCCTCCCAGAGTGCTAGGATTACAGGCGTGAGCCACCGCGCCCGGCCTTCTTAGTGCTCTTTGATTAGAAAATTGGTGCCCACACATGCAAAAAACTCATGAAACATGGAAAAGGATAAAGAAGAAAATTAAAACCATCATTAACATTTCACTGCCAGAGATGATAACACTTAACATTTTAGCCTCGTTTTTAAGAGACATGGTCTTGCTCTGTTGCTGGAATGCGGTAGTGCAATCATACAGCTCATGGCAGCCTTGAACTCCTGGGCTCAAGCAATCCTCCCACCTCAGCTTCCCAAGTAGCTAGAACTGCAGGTGTGTGCCACTGCATATGCCTAATTTATTAAAAAATCTTTTTTTAGAGACGAGATCTTGCTATTATGTCCAGGCTGGTCTCTAACTCCTGGGTTCAAGCTTTCCTCCTGCCTCAGCCTCCCCAGTAGCTGGGACCATAAGTGCATACCACCATGCCCAGCTAATTTTTTTTCTCATTTTTCATAGAGATGGGGTCTCACTATGTTGCCCAGAATTCAACTCCTGGCCTCAAGTGATCCTTCTGCCTCAGCCTCCCAAGTACCTGGGACAGGTGTGCACTACTACGTCCAGCTGAGTCTTTATCCCAGCACACATACCCTATTGTTGACTTTAAACAAAATTAGGATCATACTATAAGTGCAGTTTTGAATCCTGCCTTTGTATTGAACGCTGGAGCCTGGATGGTTTCCCTTGTAAACATTCTCTAACGACATGACTTCCACGGCAGGGTGATACCGCGGGTGTAATGAAGGGGTGGCAACATGGGTCTAAGCGTGTACGTGGTGAGATATTTTGGTTCAACGGACAGTTTCAGAGCAATTCATCCGTATCCAGAGCCCCGGTGACCAGAGAGGGAGGAGGAAAAGCGGAGAAAGGGAAAAGGCGCGACTTCTCCAGGCAGGTGCCCCTGCCGGGACAAGTGGGGCGGGCAGGGAGAGCGCAGGCCAGGGCCCACCTGGAAGCCGATGGAGACGAAGCTGGAGAAGGGGAACCGGTCAATGTCTGGTGGGAGGGCCAGGCTGGGCCGGGCAGGGACTTCAGGGGGCATGGACTCGGTGATGCTCCCAGCCAGGGCGTCCTGGTGACCTGGGAACAACATCAGGAAGCAGCCCAGAGATACCAGGTGTGGTACTGGTCCTGGCACCCCCTCTCACCATCAGCCGCCAGCCCCTGGCTACAGGGAGCTGGCCGGTGAGCTGGAGGGTCCAAACCCACCACACAGAAAAGGGACCGGGGAAGAGGTCCTGGCAAGAAGCACCAACAAGACTCACCTTCTGCTGTCTTCAGCATGACGGCCAGCTCAGCCGGGATCTCCAAGCTCCCCAGCTCCTGGCAGGGAGGACCAACTCACCCAGAAACCAAGGGAGCGGGCACCGGGACCCAGGGTCCCTACTCAGCCCTGGGATTATAAATATCCCTCCAAAGACCAGACATTCTGACCCTGGACACTCAACCAGAGCCCCAGGGACCCTCAGAGGGAATCATGAGCATGGAGTGCCAAGGGCACCCCAGTCTGCTCTGAGAACATCCCTCAGTGACAGGACCCATGGCAGCACCTCTGGCACCCCTCCCCCCAAGGTGTGCCAGGTTCAGTGGGCTCACGTCCCAGTGTAGAACTCCTCCAGCTTCCAGGCCACCTACCATGCTTGGCGCTCTCCCCGAGGCCCCGTCGCCGCGCCAGCCACACCAATGCCCAAGCTACTGGGGGAGACACAGGAAGAGCTGAGGCCTTTGGTGGGAAGTCACCATGAGTGCCCTAGGGGCACCTCCCCAGTTCCACAGTTCAGCTGCCCCTGCTGCCCCCGGGAGGCCCTGACACCAGCAAAGACAGGAGAACAGCGCCAGAGGGGCAGCTGCCTGGTGGGGCAACCGGCCCCCGCCTGTCCCTGGCCCTCCAGAGCCTCACCAGCCTTACCACCTCGGGAGTCACAGCCTTTCTGCCAGGGTACCGGCAAGAGGGCAGGAGGAAGGGAAGAAATGTCCCAGGGGACAAAGTCCAGCCAGGAATTGGCCAGGGAGGGGGGCAGCACGTAGGCACTGACCTTTGAGCTGCTTTATGGCTCTCAAGTTGAAGTCATCAGGCAAGAGAGAGGAGCAGAAGGGCCCCAAGGGTGGGCTGGAGGGATGGGAAGGAACCCAGGCAGGAAGGGAAGACCAGGCTCTGGTGGACCACACGGAGGGAAGAGGGAGGAGCCCAATGCATGATGGCCTGAGGCTGGGCCAAGAGGATGGGCACCATCGGGATTTGGCCAACTTGGTCAGCCAGGGCTGCCTGGCTTCTACCCGAGCTTCCCCAACCCCGCACCCGTCCCGAACCCCTGCACCTGCAGCCTCTGCCGCCTCCAGAGCAGGGGCCGGGCCAGCAGCAGGACGGTGTTCAGCTGTCCCAGAGCTGCTCGCCGCCGGAGGTACCGCTTCCTGGAGGCCGTAGGGGGCAGGGATGAAGAGTCCAAACTTACATCTCCTGCCTGGCACCCGAATCCTCTAAGCCTAGACGTTCGTGTAAAAACTGACTTTGGACCAAGCTCAGTGGCTCACACCTATGATCCCAGCGCTTTGGAAGGCCGAGGCAGGAGAACACCTGAGGTCAGAAGTTCGAGACCAGCCTGAGGAACATAGGGAAACCCTCCCCCACACCCCCCTGCCCCATCTTTACAAAAAAATAGAAAAATTAGCCGGGTGTGGTAGCCATGCCTGTAGTTCCCTCTACTTTGGAGGCTGAGGCAAGAGGATCGCTTGAGCCCAGGAGTTGGAGGCTGCAGTGAGCTATGATGAGACCACTGCACCGTAGCCCAGGCAACAGAGTGAGACTCTCAAACAAACAAAAAAAATAAAAACAAACAAAAACCCAAAACTGATTCTGGAGCCGTGAAGGCCCTGGATGCTTAACAGAGGCAGCAGGAGAAGGACAGGACACCAGGAAAGCAGAAGTCAGTCGAGGGGCTGTTTAGCACCGGCACTAAGATCCCACTCTGGAGCTGGGCCGCCTGGGGTCAGGTCGCCCCCCACCAGTTAGCTACTGTGATCTCCGATAAACTGCTGTGCCTCTCTGTGCTCCCTGAGATTTATTTTCATTATCTGTAAAATCGGGATTATTGTAACGCCTGCCCCAAAACAAGATGAAAGGAATTAGCGGATGTAAGGATGTAGAACAGAGTCTGTCGTGTCATTATTTAAGAAGCAGAACTTATAATTTAAAAGTAACATCACTGAACATCCAATAGGAGATCCTGGAACAGGGAAAGTGCACACCAAGAATCTTTGAGAAATTCCAAGATGTAAAAAGACCAGGCTCCTCAAAGGAGTCCTGAGCAGGACAAACATTCAAAGATAAACCTACACGTTCTGGGCATCGAAGGACACATATGAGGAGAGTGAACAGGCGGCCCACAGAGACTATTTGCTGATACCCAGAACATGTAAAGAACTCCTGTAACTCAGCAGCAAAACGACAACCCAGCTGAAAAACAGAGCGCTGGAACAGACGTTTCTCCCGAGAAGATGCCCCGTGGCTGAGCAGTGCCTGGAAGGATGCCGGCGTCATCGGTCACCAGAGAACGCAAATCAGAACTCTAATGAGACCCCGCTTCACGTCCACGAGGATGGCTATAATTTTAGCAATGGAAAGTGGCACGGACTGGCCAGGACGCAGAGAAATCGGAACCCTTGTACATTGCTCACAGGATATAAAATAGAAAACAGTTTGGCAGCTCCCCAAAAAGCTAAACACAGAATTACAGTACGACCGAGCAATCCCACTCCTGGGTACAAACCGCAAAGATTTGCACCCAGAGACTAGAACAGATACTTGCACACCCACATCCATAGCAGCACTGTTCATAATAGCCAAAAGGTGGCGACTATGCAAATGTCTGTCCGTGGGTGAATAAAATGTGGTATATCCACACGATGGAACACCATCCAGCCACGAAAAGGATGACGTTCTCCTACGTGCTACAGCATGCAGGAACTTGGCAAACATTAGGTGAAAGCAGCAGTCATAAAAGGAAGGTGTGAGTCAACTGACGGGAAACAGCTGGAATAGGCAAAGTCACGGACAGAGGCTGGGAGTTGCCAGCGGCGCGGGGGATGGGGAGTAAGGAGTTTATTGCTTAACGGGCACGGAGTTTCTGTTTTCGTGATGAAAATGTTTTGGGAACAGATACAGATAGGTGACAGTTGTCCCCTCTCTGGAGTCTCCCCTGGTGCCCTTGCCCTGGCACTGCTTGACTTTATCCTCAGCCCTCAAGTTACCCTTTGGGGTGTCCAGTGGCCAGTTCACCATCTGAATCTGACTCCCCAGCCAGCTCTGCTGCCTCCAGCCCTGTGCCACCAGGGTCTGCCCCAGAGTAGACGGGGTAGATGGCCAGCCAGTGGCTGTTGCAGGGATGAGAGAGGACAGGCTGTGAGGGTGACAGGAGACAATGAGGTGAGAAGGGGAGGGTAGCGTTATAAGTCCAAGAAGCACAAAGTCACTGGAGTGGAAAAGTCTGGCCAACATCGGGGCCAGAGAGGTAGGCAGGCCGTACACACTCGATTCGTGCTCTGAAAAGATCGCTCTTGCTGCATAGTGGAGAGTAGAGCAGAAAAGAGGACAATCAAAGGATTAGGACTGCAGGTTCAGGTGGCCTCAACAGATAATGAGCTTCTCGTGACTGGGGGTATTCAAGCAGAGACTTCGTGGGTATGAACGGGAATGCCATCAAGGGGAGGCAAGTGCTGATGGGAGGGCACAGGGCAGGTGGGCTTGCCTTAAGACCTACGTCTCCCCAGTGCTGCCCCACCACCCTGAGGAGGAGCCCACAGCCTCAGCCCACCCACTGCAGCCATGGCTGCAGCGCCTGCAGACCTGGCCTGAAGCCCACGCACGCGGGCCTGCATCCGGGGCAGGAGGCGGAGGCGCTGGCGGGAGATGCAGGAGTACAGGCCGCGGTGCAGGGTGAGCAGGGCCTGGGAGCAGCGCTGGGCCTGGAGCTGCTCCAGCCGCTGCCAGCCCTGCTCCTGCAGCAGGACCTGCGGGCAGAGGCGCAGTCTGCGGGCAGGTGCAGGGTAGGGGCACCTGCTCTCTTCCCCAGGCCCCAGCCTCCTCCCTCCTGCCAGACACTCTGTTCTTCTGGGGTGCCTTCTGCCCAGCCCCCCTCTGTCTCCAACTAGGAAAGACCACCAAGTGCCGAGTTTGTCCCTGTTTGTCCCAGAATATGCCTCTCCTTTCCACCCATGCCGTCCCCTGCACACACAGACCCATACACCCACCTTGGTAGCTCCAAGGTGATAGAGCAGCGATTCAGCCCCCAGCGCCTGGCTCAAGATGGTGCCACACCTCTCCCGGTCAGAGGGGTCTTCCGGCCCCGCTGTCCCCAGGGCCTGGAACCTGCCCCAAGCATGGAGATCCAAGGTTGGAACAGCGAGGCCTTTTTTCACTTTAGTTTGACACCCTGAGCCCCTCAGTATTACTCAGTCTCTAGATCATCCAACAATTTGGAAAGTGTCTGCCATACGCCAGGTGCTGGGCGGGGCACAGAGATGGGGCAGGACACTGGGCCTCTGCTCTCCCAGAGGTTAGCGGGGACCACAGGAGCAACAGGAATGTGGTCCTGAGGCTTTGGTCTCAACGCCACTCTGTCCTCAGTGCCTGCCCCACAGCACAGTGGGTCTGAGACAAGTTTGTGGAGGGAGGGAGGGAGGGGGGAAGGGGTGAGTGGATGAGTGTTTAATGTGGTTTCACTGTCCCAAGTTGGCTCAGTGGACGTTCGATAGTCTGAACCAAGCACCCTGCATGTTCTGTGGCCACAGGAGGCCACAGAGCATCAGGGATGGCACATCAACAGACCATTTACACAGACCTGGTCCGTGCTGCGTGGACAGCTGTAACTGGCATTTCCCCTCACCCAGGTCCTGGGCCCAGGGCTTCCCGGCAGAGGTGGCAGCTGCTGCAGCTGGTAAGTTTCCGAAGGGCAGAGACAGAACCTTCCCCACCCTGGCACTTCTCGGTGTCTGGCTCAAATCATCAAGTCACACCCATCCCTGCTGCCTGCCTCTAGCTCAGCCTTTGGCCAGGCTATCCCTGTCGCCAAGGCCATCTAGGCAAAGGGTGTCGCCAGAGCCCTGGGGCGAGGCTGCTGCTCCTGGTGGCTGCCCCCTCGCTCCTCCTGAGGTGCAGCCAGCCCAGCTCAGCTGGACCTGGACGAGCAGAGCTGAGTCCCCCTGCCCCCTGTTCCTGTCCTCGGGGCAAACTCCAGCCCTTCAGAGGGTTGCCAAGAGGCCATCCAGTCAATGGTCAAGGCCAAATAGGCAAACAATAAAATGGCTTTTCTAGAGGTTTCCAAACTCCTGGAACAGAGCTGCCTCTGGTGTTCCTGGCAGCCCAACACCACCCCCGTCCTCATCTGCGCAGATGCTGCCCTGCCTGGCTCCACGTGGCCGCCCCTCCGTCCCATCTCAGAGGCTCTGCTCCCGCTCTGTCCTCCCTCCGGCCAGCACCTCCTGAAGACCCACCGGCTGAGCCCTGCCCAGGGCAGGGGCTGCCCCCACCTCATCTCTGGTCCCCAGGCTCGAGCCCAGGCGGGGTTTGCTGTGGAGGAGGAGGAAGATTGCATGGAGGGAGGGGTCGTGAGCAGTGAAGGAGAGAGAAGAGAGGAAAGAGGAGAGGGAGAAAGGAGGGGAAGGGGAGGGAGGTTGGGTGCCAGGCCCCATCCCATTGCCACCTGGAAGGACCCCCCCACCCAGGCCCTCACTCCAGGGGCTTCCTTGTCAGTCCTGCCCTGAGGCGGGGCCCTACCTGGCCAGGAAGGCCCCGAAGGGCACACGCACGGGGAAGTTCGCGCCGCGGGCACCTGTGGCCTCCAGGACGCCAGCCTGGTGCAGCTGCTCAGCCACATGCCCCACGTCAAAGCAGCCTGGGAGCTGTGGCCGTGAGACAGGGAGAAGGAAGCTGGAGCCACGGGGCCTAGGGCTGGGGCAGGAGGGGCCGGTGCCTGGGGGCTCACCTTCCCGGGGTTGGGGCTCAGGCACTGGATGACATAGATGCGGCTCCTGAGGAGTGAAAGAGGGGTTGTTTGGGCACAGGCCAGGACCCCATCCAACTCCCGTGGGGTCTGGTGCGGGGGACGCTGCTCTCACCTGCCCAGCCAAGCTACGAGGTCCCCCAGGGCCTGCTGGAAGCGGGCGGCCAGCGTGGGTCTGCGTCGGCCTCCCGGGGCCTGCGGCCCTGCCTCCTGGAACAGGGCGCCCACCAGCTGGGCGGGCGAGGGGGCTGAGCTGGCTCACCTCCTGGGCCAGCCCCTCTGGCGAGAGTGTTGAGGGGAGGACAGAATGGGGGGACAGCGTGGAGGGGGTGAGCATGGGGAGGGCAGGCAGGGCACCTGGAGCTGGCTCTGGCCAAGCGTTTTCACCACTGCAGGGTCCAGGTGATCCCGGTTTGTATTTAAAAACTTGTGAACCTATGAGAGGCCACAGGGGAGGCAGGGGCGGGGGAAGGAGAGGGGAGGCAAGGGAGGCAGGGGAGGGGAGGACAGGGGAGTTTTCTTTATTTCAACTCCTTGTATTTCCTTTTTGGGTGACTCCTGGGTAGTTTGCATTTTTTCTTCTACAATCAGAGTGTGCCACCTCCTCCAGGCAGCCACACCTGAATCCCTATCTCAAACCAGTCACACCATTCTTCCCTTGACAACAGCCCCCTCCCCTCTTGGCATTGGTGTGCAATCTCCCTGGTAGGCCTGGGACTTAGAGGGGGAAAGGAAAGTCCATTCAGTGAGCAGCTACTATGTGCCAGACTCCTGCCAGGCCACCTCTGTGTTATTGCATTTAACCCTCGAGACAATGCCATGGGACAGATTTCCATGCCCATTTTACAGATGAGGAAATGGAGGCTCAGAGGGCAAAGAGGCTCTCAGACCCAGGCCTGTGCTCGTGCTCTGCCCTCTTCTGTCTGGAGGGTCCTGAGGCTTCGACTCCGCCACCCCACAATTCACACCAGAACTCAATAAATCTTGCCCACAACTGGGTGGGCCAGTGGCCCAGGTGAGGACAGATGGCCAAGCCCTGCCAGGGGCCTCCCCTCACCCACTCCTCTCAGTTGCCGGATAACTCCCGCTGACTGAGTCTGTCCCTGAGGCCAGATACCTGGTAGGTGACAGCCCCAGCATAATGCCGCACAGTGAAGATCGGCAAGGGCAGCTGGGGCTTGGCATAGCTTGGGTGCTCGCCATGGTGATAGTGGCACTTCTGGAGGAAGGTGTGGTCTGTGGCCTGATAAGAGGGACAGATGTGCTTCCCTCAGGCCTTTGCACATGCTGTTCCCCTGCCTGGACTGTGCTCCCTCCCCGGGACCCCAAGTTCTACATACACTGCATGTAGGGGAGGTCCCCAAACTTCTTCCTCAACAGGAAGAGTCACTGCATATTCAAGTCCTTATAAAGGGCACACTCTCTCAATGACTTTGCTAATATTTTTTTTTTTGAGACAGGGTCTCACTCTGTCACCCAGGCTGGAGTGCAGTGGTGTGATCACATACCTAACTAATTTTGGTTTTTAGAGATGGGGTCTTGCTATGTTGCCCAGGCTGGACTCAAACTTTTGGACTCAAGTGATCCTCCTGCTTCAGCCCCCCAAAGTGCTGGGACTACAGGTGTGAGCCACAGTGCCCAGTCTATGTTTCACCATTTTACCTATTTTATCTTTCACCTTTCATTTTCAAACTCTAATTGGGAAATGGGGGGCAGGGTGTGGTGGCTCACACCTGCAATCCCAGCACTCTGGGAGGCCGAGGTGGGAGGATTGCTTGAGGTAAGGAGTTCAAGACCAGAGCGACACTCTATCTCCAAAAAAAAGAAAGAAAGAAAAGAAAAGAAAAGAAAATGGGGGTTGCCTTATATTCAGGGCCACATTGTCATATTGAGCTTCTACAGAAACTCCTGCTCCACCTTCTGGCCTCAGCTCCCAGAAGAGGCCCCGACCTAGACACACCCGCATGGCCCCACATACACACCCACAGAGCCCTACAGGTGTGATCTTATATTTGGCTCTGCATTTCTGTTTTTTTTAAATGAACATTTCTCTCCTGCTACACTGTGGTCTTGCAGAGGGGAGGGACTGGGTCTATTTTTGTTCACCTCTTATCCTTAGCACAGTCCCTGGCACCCACGTGCATTGGTTCATTCATTCTTTAGTGAACCCTTAACATGCGCTGCAGGCAGAGCTCGAACACTGAACACTTCAGACAGGGACCCAGCGCTCTTTTCTTTTCTTTTCTTTCTTTCTTTCTTTCTTTCTTTCTTTTTTTTTTTTTTGGAGGCAGAGTGTCACTCTGTCGCTTGGGCTAGAGTGCCATGGCGTCAGCCTAGCTCATAGCAATCTCAGACTCCTGGGCTCAAGCGATCCTCCTGCCTCAGCCTCCCAAGTAGCTGGGACTACAGGCATGCGCCACCATGGCCGGCTAATTTTTTCTATTTTTAGTAGAGATGGGGTCTTGCTCTTGCTCAGGCTGGTCTTGTGTGTACAGGCACAGTCCCTATAAGGCAGGCACTGAGCAAGGTGGTGCCCGTGCCCATAGTGCCGGCTACTTGGGAGACTGGGGTGGAAGGATCACTTGAACCCAGGAGTTCAAGGCTGCAGTGAGCTACGAGCACACCTGTGAACAGCCCATCAGGCACTACTGTCCCCTTTCTGCAGCAAAGACATGGGCGACTCCAGAGGCCAGGTGTCTTGATCAAGACCACCTAGAGACAAGGCTTGAACCCAGCGCTGGGGGAGCCCAGGGCTCTCCCCCTTGGCCTTCCCAGACTGTGCCAAGGGGCTGCAGGCAAGATCTTTGGATGCCATAATGCTGTTGTCCCCCCCGGGAGGCCCTGCTGGCAATGGCCTGGCCACCGAGGGCTCCCACTCCTTGTCCCCAACACTGGGGCCACTGTCCTGGGCCTCACCTGGGACAGCTCTGTCTGGGCATCCAGGATACTCAGGAGGCTGTGGGGCTGGTCTGCCAGGAGGTCGAGGCAGGACGTCCTCAGAGGCTGAGGGACGGGCACCCAGGACAGCAGCTCCCGCTGACACTCCTCCTGGGAACAGCCAGCATTTGGTCATTTACACAGCCTGTCCACGTCTGTGGGGGCCTCACTGAGCTGGAGCAGGGATGACCCTCCAATCTCATGGATGAGAGAACTGAGGTGTCTCCGAAGGACTGAGACACCCCACAGCAAGGGGCCTGCAGGGCGAAGCTCTCGGCTCACTACCCTTCTTTGCCCAGGTGGCCTCTGCCCTGCAGTGCCACTGTCCTACCTCCTCCTGGGCCAGCAGCATCCGGCCGCAGAAGAGCTGCAGGCGCTCGCTGGCGAGGTTGTTGCATAGTTGCTCCAGGCCGTTCACCCGCAGTGCCTGGGAGCAGGTGGCAGTGAGGTGGGCACACAGGCCCGTGCCCTTTCCCCCCTTCCCCGAGGGGCTACCCCCATTCTGTCCAGGCACAAGCAGGAGTGGTGCTCAGGGCAGATGCTGCCACCACAGGGTCAAGTCCCAAGGCCCTGGCACAGTCATATGGCAGGCGTCCCTCTCGCCTCCCACGCCCCTGTCCTCTGCTGTAGCGCTACTGTGAGCCTCTGGGCCTCCAGTCACGGCCTTCCTGGGGTCTGGAGGGCGCCTCTTCCTACTACCTAGTTCGCCGGTAGCAGGTCCCACATCATACGCAGAGCCCAGGCTGCTGCCTCCAGGAAGCTTCCAGCATCCTCTGTGCTTCCTCAGCACTCCGCTGAGAGCCCGGCAGAGCCCTGCTTCACACGGCTTCGTGCACGCTCCGACACACACACACACACATACACACAAGTGCACACACACGTGCACAAGCACACACCGCGGTCACCGCCCTCCTTAGGGGGCAGACATCGTATGCAGCAGGACAGAGCAGGGGGCCGTGAACAGCCCCTATCCAGGGACTGAGGGCAGGGGCCACCTCCTCTCCTGCCAGCCCCCTCCTGGCTACCCTGAGGGACAAGATCTTCTAGAAAGGGGTGCAGAGCTTGTGACAACTCAGAACAATTTAGGGGACTCCCCTCTTCCCTCCGCTCTTGGCATGTGGGAAGGGAGGCTGCAGGTGGGCCCATCCTGGGGCCTCCACTGCCTTTGGAGCTCCTGTGAGTCCCTGCAAGGCCAAGCAGGACAGGACTCTCCAAAGGCAATGCCAGGACGGGACGGAGCAGAGCAGAATGGCCGCACCTACGGAGCACGCAGCTCTCTCGGGGACCATCTCCTCTAAGCCTTTGCAACCCACAAGGTGGGTCCCGTTATGATTTCTACTTTACAAATGGGAACGCTAGAGCTCAGAGAGCATGATTAGCTTGCCTGGGGTCACACAGCTAGTAAGTGGCAGGACAGCTCCAGAGCCCTGCTCTCACCTGCTGTGCTAAGGACAGCCTGGGCTGGTGCTGGGGCTTGCAGTGGGCTCTGGCACCATGACCCCCACCCCAGAGAGATGCCAGGGGTGCTCACAGCACAGGCTGGCCCAGAGAAGGCAGCGGAGGCCATGCAAAGGAACAAGGCGAGTGGCAGGAACCTCCTAGCAGCGACGTGCGGCTGGAGGCGAATGGAAGTGACAACCCCATGGTTCTCCACCAGCCTCACTCCCCAGCTGGACGCTGAATGTGCAGCGGGGCCCCCCCGCCCCAGCGCTCAGCCAGCAGTCGCCCAGCAGATGCAGGAGCCACAGAAGGCACAGTGCCAGGCAGGCCAGCACTTCATGAGAGCCCCTCCCGCCAGGGAGAGCTGGAGCAGCAGGGGCCCCAGGAATGCACGAGCAAGCCACCCCTCCCTCTGTCCTGGGCCCCACCCCAAGTGGTGACCTCAAAACCAAAGGCATCCACGACAGTGATGGTGCCCACGCTGCCTCCCTCCCCACGGGGTGCCAGCTGTGTGTTGATCCTCATCAGAAGCCAGCTGAAGAGTCGCGAGTACAGGGCCTTGGCCAGGGCATCCCTGTGGGCACGGGGAGTGAGCCACGCGGAGCAGAGCGCCAGGTCCGGCTCTGGCTCTCTCCCGTCCCCAGGGCCACCTGGCATCGATGGCGCTTTCCACAGGCAGGGATCGAGAGACCTGGCCATAGGGCGTCTCCTGGAGGGCAGAGGAGGCGCACGTGATGCGTCAGGCCTGTGGCCCTCAGTGGGGGCCAGCTTGGGTCCCTGCCCTGGAAGCCTGGGCTCACCACAATCCTCCGGGTGACAGCCCGCTCCAGGCGCTCTGGTGGCACCTGCAGCAGCCGGGCTGCCGTATGGATCTCGACCCAGCTAGACACAGCAGCCACCTCCTGGGACTCTCGCTGGACAGAAAAGGGAGGGATAGGGACAGCTCTGCTTGAGCAATGGACACATCCCAGGGCAGGAGAAGGGGCCTTGCTTTGCCCGGAAAGCTGTCCTGTTACCCAAAGGGACGACAGCACATGGGGAGATCTGGGCTGCTATGAGCCAGGCTGTGGGTCTGAGGGCCCTGGGTGCGAGTCCTGACAAGCTGGACGATCTGGCAAGGCCCTTTCCCCTCCGAACCCCCTCTGCCTGTTAAGGGGGAAACAGTAACCCTTATGTCACGGTTGTGTCCTCGTGAAAGCTAAATTAGAAAACAAATGTAAAGTGGTTTACACAATTGGGCACATAATAGCTGCTTGTTTAATGCCAAATGTTCTTCCTAGGGTGGCAGCTTAGTGGCAGAGTCACTGGGAGAGATGCAGACTCTCCAGGCCTCAGTTTTCTCATCTATACAATGGGGATCTGCCTGCTCTTCAGGACAGCCAGGGCTTTGTAATCCCATATACACAAACACTTGGCACCGTCATCATTGCCCTGACTATGCAGCCACCCCTGACCCTGTGCCCCCAATGGCCCCTGCCCACAGGGAGCCCACCTCGGAAGAGGAGAAGCAGATGTTGCCCAGCTGCAGGATGGTAGCCAGCACGGCCCAGACCGTGGTCAACTCCTCGGGGCACAAGCCCAGCACCTGCAGGGCCTTGGTCAGTCCTGTGAAGTCCTGAGCATCCTCCTTGTCCTGGAGTCTGCAGGCCTGGCCCTGCGGGGCACAGGGAGGCTGGGGGCAGGGCCTGGCCAGCTCGTAGCCTCCCTCTACTCTGCTCCTCCTCAGACCCCAGGGCAGAGACCCTCCTCTGGGCAGGCCCTCTCCCTGGCACCGAGGGCTGCCCTCACCTGGTTGAGGTAGTAGTAGGTCTCTGGTCCCTGCAGGGAGAGCTGCTCCCGCTCCACGGGCTCCAGCCCCGCCAGTAGCTCGTAAAACACATGGAAGCTCCGCTCAGACTGGGCCTTGGGAGGGAGGGCTGGCTTAGGAGCACACCGGCCTGGGGCTTAGGGGTCTACAGTGGCCCCCTCTGTCTTTCCCACCCTAGGAGCTGGGAAGAGGTGGGCAGCAGGATGTCCCTTACCTGAAACACCACCCTGGAGGTCTCAAGCAGATAATGTGACACAGAGGCTCCCACGATGACACCACTGTGGGCACAGGAGACAAGGGGGTGCTGTGGGCCAAGGGGCTAGACCCAAGGGCAGCAGCCTCGGGTTCCCAGTAAGGGTCACTGACCATGGGTGCCCCCCATGCCCAGCTGGACCCCTGTCACTCACTGCTGCAGACAGAGGCACAAGACCTGGCCGAAGCGGCTGGCGTTGGCATTGAGGATGGTCTTCGCATGGCCAAAGCTGCTGAGTATGCGCAGCACGTCATCCAGCTGCATGGGGCGGGGTGGGGGGGGGGCTTTCAAGTGTCCCTGGGACAGCAGTGCAACCACTAACAGGCACCCCAGCTGAGGGTACCCCACGCCTCTGCTGGCTGGGCTGGGTCCCCGGGGGAGTCAGTCCCATCAGAGGAGACAATGCCTGGGGCTAACCCCACAAGATGCCAGAGGCCTGAAAACTACCCTCCTCCTCCCGGCCAAAGGACAAAGATAGTCCCTCTTGGATCCTGGGGTGGGAAATGGCCAGCTGCCCCCCAGAGGGAGACAGGCGGCCAGCTCGGTCCATGAGCCTCCAGCCTGGCACTCACCTGACACCCTCTTTCCCTCGTCTGCTCCTGCTCCAGGTTGCTTAGGAACTGCACAATCTTTTTGGCGGCTTCTGTCTTCCCTGAGCCGCTGTGCCCACTGTGGGAGGGAGGAGCTAAGGATGGCGGGGAGGGCGGTATGGTCTCCAGAAGGGGCATGCAGGACCACTCCACTGAACCTGGGAAGTAGGGATGTGCTACCTGGAAGTGACACCCACCCTGGGGGACACCCCTGGAAATGCAGATAGACCTGGGGCATGAAGACCAAACAGAAAAAGTTACCAAGATGCCACATTCTGGGGGCACATGTGATGACTTCAGCCAGGAGCATGGCGCTCAAGAAGTCCAGAGCTGCGGCCCAGCCATGGACCAGACCAGCAGGTTCAAGTACAGATCCGATGCCCCGACCCACCAGCCTTCAGCCAAGCAGAGCAGCCACAACTCACCCCAGGAGAATGCAGGGGGCCTGCCCAGTGCTTTGAGACAGGCTGTAGGCTGATACCACGACAGCAAAGATGTGCCTGGGGGAGGAGGGCAGGGGGAGATGAGAATGTTGCCAGAGATGGGCACCTGGGGCTCTCTTAGGTGTAGCAGGACATGCCCATGGGCCCTAGGACCTCAGTCAATGGGTCACACTGGGGCCTGGCCGCCTGGGAGGTGAGCAGAGACTCAGCGGGGCAAAGGCACATACGGGGTGGTGTTGGGGGCCTTCCTGGGGTGGTAGCTGGCCAGGACCTCAGGTGAGAAGAGAGGCAGGGGTTGGTGGGGGTTCAGAGAGAGCAGGAGGGGCCCCCCAAAGGTCTGGGGAAGAAAGCAGAAGCTCTCATCAGAGCATGGAGGGAGCAAGGGCTCCAAGGCACCCCAGCCCAGCCCTCCAGCCCCCCTGAGCAGGTCCCAGAGAGGGTTCGCCACCCAGCCCAGAGAGGAAGAGGAAGGGGAAGCTCCAGGGGTGCTGGGGAGCCCTGTGTCCCCAGGGAAAGGGAATCACAGCCCACCAGCCCCTCCCTGCAGCCCTCATACATAGATGCGGCCCAGGTGAAACCTCTTCTTGAGGCACAGCAGCACGGAGCTGTCACAGACCAGCCTGTGGGGACAGCAGGGAGGAGGAGGAGGAGTTGGGGGAGGAGGATGCTGTGGGTTAGCTCTGTCACCAACCTCCCAGAGCCTTAGCTGTACGAGGGGGACTGGGCTGTTAAGGACAAGCAGGACCAGGCACTGTCCCAGAAGGAAGCCTTGTGCCGATTGTGCCTGGGGAAGTGCACCTGACTCACCCCTCTCTTGCCCCTTCCAGCCAGGCAGCCTCTCCTGGGGCAAAACCCCTTCAATCGGGTCTATACAATCTATAAAGATGAGGCAGGGTGGGATGCGAGGAACCGCGAGCCAGCGATGGCAGATTGGGAAGGGTGCCCACTCACCGCAGCCGGGCCAGGTCCTCAGTGTCCTCCAGGCCGTCTCCGAGGCCCCTGCCCTCCACACCGAGGAAAGGCAGCGCCTCCAGGCCGGGGCCGAGGCTCAGCTCCAGGTCCCTCTCCAGCGCCGCCTCCGCCTCGTCCTCGGGCTCCCACCGCTCCTTCAGGGACCCGCCGGGTTCCGGCGTCCTCTCCCGCTGCAGGCGGGTCTCCAAGGCGAGCTGGGGCAGCAGCACGACCGTGCCAAGCCCCGGGTCCTCGCGGGGGCCCGAGCCCTGCGCCCAGTGCAGCGGGGTCTCAGCTGCCAGGGGCTCCGGCTCCGCTTCACTGCCGGAGCCGCTCTCGTCGAGTGGGGGCGAGGATGAAGGCGCAGCGGGCCCGGCCACCCCTTCCCCACTCGGTCCGCGTCCCTCGCTGTCACCCCCAGCCCCTGCACGAGGCCAAACGCGGCCCTGCCCTGTGGGGGCGTCCGCGGACGCCTCTCCAGAGCTCCGGCTGCTCGACGCCCTCCCCGCCCTGTGGATCCTGGGGAACACGACCGCGAACTTGGGATCTGGACTCGGGTCCTCCTGGTCGGAAGGGTCTTCGAGGACCGGGCTCTTCGGCGCCTGCGGGGGGCTTGAGCCGCCGCCAGAGGGAGCCTTGGGTTGTCCCCCCAGCCCTGCTACGCCCGCCAGGCGCAACGCCAGGCGAAGTCGCAGTCCCGGCCCGCGGCCGGGTCCCCCGCTGGCCGGCGGCCCCGCCCCCTGCCCCTCGGTGTCCCGCGGCCAGAGTCGCAGCCGCAGCCACCGCAGGAGGCCCAGTGCCCGCACCACACGCAGGAGCCGCTCCTTGAGACTGGCGAGGCGGGGACCCGCGGCCTGGGGAGCGGGGCCCGGCGGGGGCCTCGCGCGAAGCCTGCTCACCACCACGAGGGCGGCCGTCGGCGCTGGGTCTCCCGGCTCGTCCTCCCCTGCGGCTTCGTGCTCGCCCGCCTCCACTTGCACCTTCCCCACCACCTTTCCGACGCGGCGGCGCAGAGCCTGGGCCGTCGAGGCCTCGGCTGTTTCAGGCTCGACGCCCCGCTGCGTTCCTGTGTCACCCTCGTCCCAGGCCGGCCGAATGTCCCGAGGAGCTCGCGAGCTCCTGGGGACGCGCTCGCGGCTGCCCTCGGGAGGCGTGGGGGCCGTGGCTTTTCCACTGGGCTCGGCCTTCTGCGCCTCAGGGGCCCGGCTCGCGGTTCCCGGGGCTGCACGTGGGCCCCGTCCAGGCCCGGCCCCCCGCAGACTCGAGTCCGTGTCTGTCCCAGAATCCGCACTCGCTCTCTGGGGCTCTGTCCCCGACGACCCTTCCGGGGTCCAAGCCTCAGCCGGGGGCTCGTCGCTGCTCAGGTCGTCGGTGCTCGGGAGCTCGCATGGCTCTGGCGCTGACTCGGGCCCGGCGTTGGTGCATTCCGAGCCCGTGTCCGTCGGCTCCGGCTTGGGCCGCAGTTCCGGGGCCCCGCCGTTCTGGCCGCTGCTCTCTTGGAGCCCGCGGGCTTCGCTATCCGGGCAGGAGCTGCCTCCGTCGCCACCCGATGTGTCCCCATCGAGACTCTGGGTCGCTTGGTGGCGCCGCCGAGCCGAGGGTCTCCGCCCTTTTCCTCTCTTCCTGCGGCGGCTGTGCTCGCCCGTCCGCCCCTCTTCTTGGGGGAGGCTCCCCTGCTCCAAGCGCTCCCCGCAGCTGTCCCCAAGTTCATGGCTCTCCTTGGACCTGCGTCCCTGCCGCGCGCTGCCTTCCCTCTCCTGGGCCTCCGGTGGTCGCTCAGCCCTCGGCCGTCTGCTCCGGCTGTGCCTCTCTGCGGTGGGCTTCATGCTGCCCCCAGCGGTCCCCTGGTCCCCGGCGGGGGCGGGCTCCGGGGCCTGTCTCACCCCGCGGGCCTTGTCGCGACGGGGCCGGCGTTCCCGGCTGGGCTCTCCATCCGCGCTGGCCGACCCGGACTCCTGCTCCCCCGAGGCTGGCATCCCAGCCCTCGCTGGGCGTGGGGGCGCTTTCCCCTTGTTTCGGCCCATGAGCGGCCCAGAGAAGTGTGGCTTCCTGACGCCCGGTCCTCTCCTCTATCCGGGGATCTGTCTGCCCGCGGGTGCCCTCGGCCTTCTGTGCAGTGCGCCACCCGGGCTCTGCTCTGGCGGGGGCTACAGGCTCAGTCTTCCCTGCACCCCCAGGGCTCCCGCCTAACGCACCGCATCCATAATGCAGGAGGCAGCGGGTCGTGACCCACTCGGCCAACAATGGAGCGGGGGCCGCCCAGGAAACAGGAGACGCTGCAGCTGCGGAGAAAGGCCCCGGACAGGGCAGCCTTGCTGCCCAGGAGTCGCTGCCAGCCAGGCCAGCCTGGCACTGCGCCACACTGAGGGGACCGCGCTCTGCTCCCACCCCAGTGTTTGCCCAGCGCAGGAGGGCAGAGCGAACCTGTTGCATCGTCCTGGGGGCTCCAGGAGGCTGGGACACACAGCAGCACTCCATGAGTTTTGTTAGTTCTTTTTTAAATTCTTAAATGTAATTTACTGAAAAGTACATAAAGCATAAATGGACACCTTGAACTGGTGTAAAACAAATGCCTGTGTACGCCCCCTGGAGTCATGGAATAGAACCACACCCCATAAATCCCCAATTGCCCAATGCGTGTGTTTTTAAAATATTTTTTGAACATGTAATACTTTCACATAATTCAGAATTCACAAAGAAAACGTCTCCCATTCCTGACTGTCAGCTGCTCAGCTTCCCTGAGGCTACCCATTTCTGTATTTCCTTCCAGAGCTATCCATCCAGAGAAAAGCAAATATTGTTTTATTTTTCTCTTTAGCGTGAGTAAAAGCTTATTTGCTCAGGAGTCTTGCCCCCCTCCCCACTTTTTAACATGGTGATTTAAGTTCAATTATTTTTTTTTTAGGGACAGTCTCCCTCTGTTGCCTAGGCTGGAATGCAGTGGCATGGTTGCAGCTCACTGTAGCCTCGATAATAGAATAATAATACTGCAAAGAGCGTCCCTTTCTTTCCTTACACTGGAGCTCTGACGCTCTTCCTCCTCCCTCACCGTATTCCAGCAAATGAAGGCACCACATTGCAACCAATTCCTTACTGATAAGTTTTTACATCCAAAGTGGATGCTGCCTTCACCTCATCTTTTGCTTAGATTACAAACACTAGAATATTTTCCTATGTCCAAGTAGAATCAACTCCTAGAAGTAGAATTGCTGAACCACAGGGCACGTGCATTTGTAATTTTGAGATGTCCAGTTTATCTCCATGAGGGTTGTTCCTGTTTACGCTGTCCCCACATAGCATTCATGCTCGGTGTCACCCAACATTTTTGACACTTGGAAACATGACAAATAAAATCTGGGTGCCTTGTTAAGTTCATTTCTCTGTGAAAATAAGCAGTACCCCCCTCTTAGAACCACTGTGTTTCCTTTTCTGAGACCTGTCTTTTCTCAGGCCTTATGCATCTTTCCGTTGGATGTGAATGAGGCTGCTCCTTGGTGGTTAGACTGTAGTTAAACGCAGGCATGATGTGGGAGGCCACTTGAGGGCCCCCAGATTGAGGCAGCTGCTGCTGGGCAGGCTCGGGGGCACCAAGATGGAGCCAGAGGAGCCATACCACCAGGACCTGTGCCCCGCCCCCACTGACAATCTTGCTCTGGTCTGTCCTCCCCAGCAGCACCACCCAGCACAGAGCAGGGGAGGGAACATTCCAAACCGCAGCACTTTCCCTCAGAATGCTGACGGGTCCACCTGCACCTGCCTCACACCCGTCTGCCTGCACACCTGCTAGAACCAGCCTTGGAGCTGAGTGCAGCTGCTGCCAGCACCCACATTCCGCCACGTCCCCCAGGAGGGCCACTCAGCATAGAGACCTGGTTTGAGCAACAAGGTGAGAGTGACTCTGCCTTTGCTGTCTGCTCTCAAGGAGGCAGCCTTCTGCGGAGGAAGCGGCTGGAAAGGCCAGGAGCTCCCGAGTAGCTGATGGGTGGAGAACAATGATGTCAGATGGCTCTTTTCTCCTGTAAGAAGCAGGACGCAGCCGGGCACGTTGGCTCGAATCTGTAATCCTAGCACTCTGGGAGGCCGAGGCAGGTGGATCACTCAAGGTCAGGAGTTCGAAACCAGGCTGAGCAAGAGCGAGACCCCATCTCTACTAAAAACAGTAAGAAATTAATTGGACAACTAAAAATATATATAGAAAAACTTAGCCGGGCATGGTGGCTCATGCCTGTAGTCCCAGCTACTCGGGAGGCTGAGGAAGGAGGCTCACTTGAGCTCAGGAGTTTGAGGTTGCTGTGAGCTAGGCTGATGCCATGGCACTCTAGCCCGGGCAACAGAGTAAGACTCTGTCTCAAAAAAAAAAAAAAAAAAAAAAAGGCAGGACACGAGTGAGGGATTCACACAGTGGACAGCACCCAGTGTTGAGAACCATCCATGATTGCCTGTAACAACGTGGACAATCTTGCAAACGTAGGGGCCAGTGAAAGCAGCCCAGCAGAAGGAACAGCCACTGCGTGATTCCATTTCTGTAAAGTGCAAAAACAGGCAAAGTGGTTTACAGAGTGTGCCCCCAGGGCTGGTAATGACTAGGAGGGGACACGAGGGAACCTCTGGGATGTTGGTGATGCTGTTTGTTCAGTTTGTGGGGATGTGTCAAGTTGCACCTAGCACGTGTACACTATTGGCTTGTAGTTTATAAAGATAGCACAGAGGGGCCAGGCGCAGTGGCTCACACCTGTAATCCTAGCACTCTGGGAGGCTGAGGCAGGAGGATCGATTGAGCCCAGGAGTTCAAGACCAGCCTGAGCAACAAAGCAAGACCCTGTCTCTACAAAAAAACAAAGAAAATAGAAAAATTAGCAGGGCATGGTGGTGTGCTCCTATAGTCCCAGCTATTCGGGAGGCTGAAGCAGGAGGATTGCTTGAGCCCAGGAGTTTTAGCTTGCAGGGAGCTGTGACTACACCACTGCACTTTAGCCTAAGTGATAGAGTGAGACCCTGTCTCAAAAAGAAAAAAAACATAAAAAGCTTGCTGTTTTCCCCTGGATAAACAACAATCATAATAGCAAATAGCTAGCGCTTCAGGGCTTATGCTGTGCCAGGCACTGTTCTAAGCACTTTACTATGGACTCATTTAATCCTTGAAAGCACCTTAAGAAGTAGGTGCTATGAGGATGCCCATTTTGTGAGTGATACCACTGAAGAACAGCTAGTGAGTGTCAGAGCTGGGGATGCCAACCCAGGCAGTCTTGCTCCAAAGGCCCAGCTGGAGAGTGGGTGTAAGGAGTGTCAAAAGGCAAAATTACAACAAATTTAGTTAAATTTCACTGGCTTTTACTTGTGATTCCAGAATTGGGCAACACCTCATTCTATAAAACAGATGAATGTTCAAGCCAGGCGAGATGGGGCACACTTGTAGTCCCGGCAACTCGGGTGGTTGAGCTGGGAGGATTGCTTGAGCTCAGGAGTTCAAGACCAGCCTGGAGGATATAGTGAGACCCCATCTCAAAAAAAAAGATTAATGTTCACATGAGCTGAGAAGAGAAATGGGCTTTATAGAGAGAAAAGGCCGAGGAAAGCAGAGAACAGAAAGCAGATTGGTTGTTTCAAAATAACTTTCCTTGCAAAGGTTAGAGCAGAGGGGACCTCCTTATCATGCCAGCTAAAACCGGCCTGTCTGGGGGGCTGGCTATCATCTCTTTCTCTCTCCTGATTTCTTGGAAAGTCAGATTAAACACCTTGGTTTCAGTGTGGTGGCACGGAACTTCAGCAAGAGTGACTCCATGTTGGTCTGGTCTGTTGGGCCTGGTGCGGGAGCTCAGTCCAATGGCCTCAGGAGCCGACACCACTGCAAACCGAGCTCTGGCTCCTCAGGGGCTCCATCACAATGTGTCCTGGGAGCTCAGGACAAGCTCCCCAGCTCCGTGTTCCTGGCCAAGCCCCTGCCTCCTTGGGCACCCTTCTCTCCTCCCTGTCGACCCAGGCCAGGGCCGTATCTCACCCAGCTGGGTGGGCGTGGCAAGCTTCTGACCCTCTGAGCCCCGGTTTCCTTCCCAAGCATCATTTCACTTAAACCCTAGGAAGGGGCTATGATCCCACTTTGCAGATAAGGAGATGGCTCAGAGAAGTGAAGTAGCTAAAGGACACATAGCTAGTAAATGAGGAATTGGGGACCAAGCCCAGGTCCCTTGACCTTTAGTGCCCACTATGCTGTTGAACGCACACTGAGCCCACAGTGCTTCCGCTGAGAATCAGCTTTGGAACCAAACAGCCTTGGTCCCCCTTCCCGCTGCAGCACTCCACCTCTTGGCAGTGTGACCTTGAACAACCTTCAGAGAACCTGGCTAATCTGGACACCAAGGGAGATGGGCCACCCACAAGCCATTCACTTCCTCTGCCTGTTTCGCTCCGGAGTACCATGAAGGCCTCCTTGGGGCTGTGTGCCGAGCCTCTCCTCCTCTCTCGGCCTCTGTCTACGGTAACTTTCACCTCCTTTGGTTGAGTGTTCACTAGGAGCCAGGTGCTGTCTGATTTTCAGGCTCTCATTTAATCCTTACAACCCTCTGGGGAAGGCTCTAATATTATGCCCATTTTACAGATAAATAAATGAAGGCCCAGGAGCAAGGTCACATAGCCAGCCACAGGAAAAGCCAGGGCTCAAGGGCTGACTTCAAAGTCTAAATGAACACCAAGTCTCCCACCTCTTTGGATGCCAAGACCCTCATGTCTAAATCTCCAGAGCACGGATCCAGTCGCCTTTTGTCCATCTCCAGGGCCCTCAAAGCCAGCAGGAACCCTTCCTGCTCACTCACCTCCTCCCATGTGGCAGCCGTCCTTGTCAACCCAGCCCATCAATGCCTGTCCCACTGCCACCATTACCTCTCCGCTGGTCTGCCGCGGGGACCTCCAACTCCTCTCCCTGTGCCGGCCCAGCTTCCTCCAATTCACTGTCTAGAGAAGAGCATGCCAAGCCCTTCCATTTGTACACACCCATCAATAAAAAGTGTTCATCTCACACTCCCCACATGAGAATGTTTTCTTAGAACTGAAATATGCAAAGCACTGGCATTAGCTAACACTTCAAAGCAGAGCGTACTTAAAGCCAAGCTCGTTCTTTGTATGGAAGTAAATCCATTTTTAAAGAGTCTTCCCGATGTTTTCAGGGGTGCGTGTGGTTTGACTTCTTGTTCAATTTCATCAGCCAGACCACTGCTGTGACCACATGCTCCTCTGAGTCACGGAGCGCTGGCTCCGCCCCTTTCTTCTGACTCACTGGCGTTTGCGTTATCACCATTATCTTCAATGCTCGGTCTCTTGGCAGGAAACGTCACGTCACTTGTCCATTTCTGTGTTAGTTTAGCTACATGGATGAAACAAGCTGTACATCACCTTAAATTCACAAACACCCACACAAGGTCGAGCGCAGTGGCTCACACCTGTAATCTTAGCTCTTTGGGAAGCCGACGCAAGAGGATTGCTTGAGGTCACAAGTTCAAGACCAGCCTAAGCAAGAGTGAGACCCCATCTCTACAAAAAATAGAAAAATTAGCCAGGCGTGATGTCGTATCCCTGTCTTCCCAGCTACTCAGAAGGCTGAGGCAGGAGGATCACTAGAGCCCAGGGGTTTCAGGTTGTAGTGAGCTGTCATGATGCCACTGCACTCTAGCAGGGGTGACAGAGCGAGACTCTGTCTTAAGACAAAACAAAACAAAAAAAACTCCCACACAAGTCCCCATATGCTAGGGTGGGGCATCCAGCTCTCCGGGGTGCGATGTTCCCTCCAACCCTTGGACAAAATCTACTGGTATGCAACTCTCTGACCTACAGACCGAGGACCCCAGCATCAGCTCAGAGTATAGACAGTAAAGCTTCATTTCTTTTATGGTAAGACATAAAGACAGCCTGTGCATAGAATTCTAACAAGTTCTTCCTGCCCCAGATGGGGGTCACATGCCCCCCATCAGTAACTCATGGACTCCTGTGAACCTCACAATAGTCCTCAAGGGAAGGACTCTTGTGCCTGTTTTGCAGAAGAAAGTGACGTGGTAAGTAATTCACCTGACTCACCCCAGTGGACCTTGGCCAGGATTTGAACTACAGTGATCTCTAGGACAAATCTCGGCAGAGCCATTCCCTGCTTAAAACTCTCCAGATGCTTCCGCTGCCTCAGGACAGAGCCCAGACTCCTTCAGGCACCTTACCGGGGCCCCCCACCTCTGTAGCTCGGCTTGTCTGCCCAGCGTTCCTGCCCACTTCCTCCAGGTACAGCCTTCCTCTTCTCTGTGGGGACCGCTCCTCTGCACTCCTCGTGGTTCTTGGGTGCCTACCTCAGAAGCCCCTCTGCGCCCTCCCAAGGTACAACAGAAGATGGGCAAGGGGCTCAAGTCCCCAAACCTGGAGACCCTTCAGCTGAATGTGCCCGCACAGAGGGTGGGCGAGGGCCCCGTGCGTCCGCCCCAGCACCTGGACTTGTCCCCTGCTGACAGGCCCTTCTCCTCCCTCAGGCAGGGCAGCCCCGGTGGCCCCAGTCTGGCCTCCCACTAGCCACCCCCAGCTCCCTGCTGCTTCCCCCAGCAAACGGCCAAGTTCCCTGCCTGCTGCTGGTCCCTCTGTCCTCCACCCACCACAGTCTGCCGCCTGCTGCGCCTTCTGCCCAGCCAATTCCTGGCCCTCTCCCAGGGCACAGCATGTCACCTCGCAGGCGCATTTCTCACAGGCGCCCTCATCCGACACTCCCTGCATTGGAAGGACCGTGAGCCCCACGAGGGCAGGGACCGTCACATGTCTCAGACACCTAAGAACTCCAAGGGCCTGGCATTAATAGGTTCTCAAACACAGGTCAGTAAAGACAAGCCCAGTCCAAGCAAAACCTCTGGCTCCTATACCCCTTCCCAGCTATCTAACTGAGCCCCCAACTAAGGGGACTGGGGGCGGGAGGGGGGAACGCCTCTCACCTCCAGACACTGCCCCCCACCTCAGTGGTACCCCACAGTCCCCCTGATGTCCAGAAGAATCCACCAAGTTTGAGATGTTGTTGGTGTCTTCCCCTCCTGACAGCAGGGAGCCAGCCCGGGGTGGCACCGACCCAGGGACACAGGTTCCAGATGGTTCACACCTGCCATTTGTTCCCAGAGAACACGCAGGGGTGCTCAGACACGCCCAGGCTCGGTTTGCTCTGAGTCAAACAGCTTGAACGGGTTCTCCTGGCCGCCAGCCTGGGCCAGAGGCCAGACCCCGGTGGGAAGGGCAAGGTTGCCAATCAGGCTTTGCATTTACAGGGAAGATTTCTGTGCAGTTGAGACAGCAGGTGGACAAGTCCAGTGAAGAGGTAACAGGTGTTTATTAAAAACTTTATCACCCAGAGGCAGTTAAATTTTATAATTTAAAACCCAGCCCACTATAAAAAGGGGGGATGGGAGGAATAAAAACTGTGCAACATTGACCCAGGGACTGAGGCCCCACAGGGGCAGCCCCAGGGGCCGGGGCCTCCCCTTCGCCCAAGGCCAGGAGCAGCTGCAGGGTGGAAGCCGGGGGCGCCCCGGCCCCTGGCCCAGCCCAGTGCACGGGCCTTTCCAGCCGGGGCAGGGCCCTGAGGAAGGGCCCTCAGTAGTGTGTGCTCTTCACGCAGCCTGGACGCCCGTCCTGCTCACTCTGCTGTAGAAGGACATGGAGGGACAGCAGCTTAGGGTGGCCCTGGGCAGGACGGGACACCTCAGTTGCCCACTCTGAGCCCAGACACGGTGGTTTCCAGGACACCCGGAGCATATCTCAGGGCCCGGGGCCCTTCCTCCTTGCCCTCCCAGGAAGCACGTCCCCCCGTGCAGTGTCCACGTGCCAGAGCCCCTACCTCCCCCATTGCTGAGGCTGTATCCCACGGCCACGCGATGAGAACGCCAGTTGCCATAGCTCCTGCATCAGCAGAGACAGGGGAGTCACCATCCACGGGGCCCCTCGTTCTCAGTGCTCTCCTGACACCTCTCCCAGCCCGGGCGGTGACTCACCCTCGGTCTCCCTCCAGCGTGCTCTGCACTTCCTTCAGGACTCCTGCAGCCGGGGGTGCGGATAGAGGCCCGGTGAGGCTGGCCAGCCAGTAGCCCTTCTCTCCTTTTACCGTGGAGTGCTAGGCAGGTCTGCTGCAGCCCGGCCCTCCCAGGCTCCCTCGCTCGTGCGGACCCCATCAACCCCCGCCCAACTCACTCTCGTCGTTGAGCAGAGCGTGCTCCATCACTGGGCCTGCCTTCTTCTCTGGAAGGTAGAGGCCAGGTCAGGCGAGCCCCGCCCTGGGCCCTCCTCTGCCCAGTTTTCGCCTTACCAAGGTCGGGATGCCCAGGGCTGGAAGGAATGCTGTTTCTACCCCCAGCCCCGACAGTACCTGCTCAGCTGGGGGTGCCCTTCCCTCCCGCCCAGCCCTAGGTGTGACCCAGGAGGCCTGTCTTACCTTCTCCATCACTCTGGCTCCCTGAGTTCCTGTGGGAGGAGAGAGCATGAGGACAGGGCCCCCAGGGCTCCCTGTCCTGGCTCTGGAAGCCCCACTTTCCATGAAGAATAAGTGAAGGTCAGCTGGCTTGGACACCCAAGCGGGAGGACCCTGGGGGGTAAACCGAGCCCTGCCCTGGACTAGCAGCTTGCACGGGAGGGAGGGGACGAGGAAGAGGTGCAGAGAGAGCCTGGAGTGGGGGTAGGGGGGCTCTGGCCGGTCCGTGGAGGGAGCTCAGGGGAGCAGCAGGGGGAGAGGCTGGGGAGGCCTCTGGCTCTTCCACCCACCTGGCCTGGCCCAAGGCCCTCCTGGGGCCTGCCCCATTGCCAGGGCGGCTGTGGTTCTTGGTTTCTGCCGAATCCACCAGACACCGGGGTTCAACTAGCCACTTGGTGGAGAGAGAGAAGCGCTCGAACTCAGAGGGGGAGATCAGGTAGAAACCTGGAGGAGGAAAAGGCAGGTGAGGCCTGCCTGGGGCTCCAGGGGCCTGGAGCTGTCAAGGCGGGAGTAAGGCCTGGGGCCTCCCTCACAGCTCCCACCCGAGGCAACCCAGCCTCGCCACATCGGCTGCGCCCCTGCTCGCCTGGGCCCCGCCCCTGCCCAGCCCTGCTCGCACACCTTGGCCATACTTGGTGAAGACGCAGGAGGCGATGCCACTGACGTCCTCCCGGCGGATGCAGCTGTAGCGCACCTGGGGCTTCAGCAGGGGCAGGGAGACCACTTGGATGTCGCCTAGGTTGGTGAGGACCGCCAGGTGGTACTCGCCATAATCCTCAGCTCGACGGCTGCCAAAGTGGGCCACGCCGACCCGCCGCACTCGCGAGCCTTCCAGGGCCGTCAGCTTCAGCTTCAGCTTGGCACTCACCTTGGGCAGCGTGAACACCTGGGGGCGTGGGGTGACTAGTCATGCCCGCGGCCAGCGCATGGTTCTGCCACTGCTGATGCCTCCAGCGTCCTAGCTAACCCTGCTGGGGCTCAGTGCTTCCCCAGCTCTTGGACTGGGAGGATGCTGAGGTCATTAACTTCTATGTCTGGGTTTTGTCCCTTCCACTGACACAAGTCCTACCTCAGTCCCTGCCTCTGACCCTGGGGCGCAGGGACCCAAGACCTCTCCCCTTCCTTCCTCTGCCTCTGCAGCCCCTCAGACACAACTTCGCACAAGCCCCTGAGTCCCAGCCATCACATCTGTGCCCAGAGTTTGAGGCCCCTGGATGTTCCAGGGATTTCCAGGGACCCTGCTGCCACCCGGGTGGCACCTTGAACTGTTCCTCTGACACGACGAGCAGCTGGTGGCTTCCCTGCATATCTGGGCTCTTTGATAGGTCGTGGGCCACTTCCAGGGGCTCGGGAAGGGGTACGCTGTGTCCGTCGAGCACGAGGATGCCCACAACGGGCGCCCGGTGCATCAGCTGGATCTCCTTGGCTGCAGGAAGGAGGCAGGTAGCAGGGTTGTTGGGGGGAAGCAAGGCCGAGGCCACCGCCTGCCCAGGCCCAGGTAGCCTGAGAGCCCCCTGCTCTCCCCGCCCAGCACTCACCCTGCTCCGCCCGCACTGGCTCGTCCATCCTCCGCTCGGCGGGGGGCACGCGCAGAGAGAAGGCGTAGACGGTGCCCCCGTTGGTGCCAGCCCACAGCGAGGGGCAGTGGCGGGAGCCTGCAAAGCGGCAAAGGTCTGGGAGTCGGGCGGAGCTGGGCAGCTGGGGCCCACATCCCAGGTTTCCCTCCCGAGGAAGGTCGGGAAGGTGCTCTGACAGCCACATGGGCTCGTATACACATGATCCGGGCCCTGGCTGTGAAATGGCAGTGGAGAGCCCACCCAGTTGGGGAGAACCAGCTGGGAAGCAGATGCTCCCACACACCCAGGGGGATGTGTCCCACAGTACCTGGGGACCAGCAGGTACTGTGTCACCCCCATTCACAGGCACTCTAGGAGGAAGAGCTCACTTTATAGAGGGAGAAACTGAGGCCCAGAAAGGTTAAGTGACATGTGCAAGGCCACGCTTCTAAAGAGGGGTGGAGTCTTGACGTGAGGCCAGGGCAGGCCGACTCAGAGGCCCAGGCGGGGCTGGGGAGGGGTCAGCAGGGGCTGAGGTCTGCACCTGCTCACCGAGGGACCCCCTCTCAGCTCCCATCAGGCAGGAACCTCCAGCATGTCCCCCCCGTCCTAGGCTGGCCACTCACTGTCCCTCAGGTAGGTGTCAGCGAAGTAGAGGGTCCGGACGAAGCCCGTGAAGGAGTCCTCCGCCGAGCGGGCCTCGATCCTGCGCTGGACGGGCGCCAGCTCCATGTTCTGCAGGCCTGCGCGCTCCACCTTGGCGCTGCCCTCCTGCACCTGTGGCGGGTCGGCTGGCCTAAGGGCTGGCTCTGTATGGCCTCACCTCCCAGGGGCTGTGGTTGGTTCAATGCCGATCCTTCCGGGGAAAGGCTGGCTGCAGCCATGACAACCACCTGTCTGGCCTGCGTCCAAAGGGGCCCTGTCCAAGTGGGAGGTGTCCTGAGGGGAGCCTGTCTGGCCTCCCAGCACAGTGGACGGAGAAAGGGGCAGAACGAGAAAGTCACTGATATTTCCTGGGACTGACATCTCAGGTAAGTACTACAGTTACTGCCTTTTACACTTGGGGACGCTAAGGCACAGAGAAGCAGTGTGACTGTGACCTATCTCAGGTCACAGACGGTGAACCTATGTGGCCCAGACCCAGGTCCTTGCTCGTGGCGCAGCAGACCCGGGGAAGAAGGCTGCTGTGGACCCGCCGCTGGTCGCTCCGAGCTGGGCCTGTGCTCTGGCCTCACCTCTCCTGGGGGTCCCGCAGGCCGCCGCTTCCGGCTGGACGCCCTGCTGCGGCGCATTCGGCGGAAAGACTGGCGCAGAGACTTCTTGAGGGACTTTACTCGGGACAGCGGGCCCTCCAAGGCTAGTTGGTCGCTGGGGTGCAGCGTGCACCTGGAAGGGGAACATGGGGCCGTCAGTGCTCCCAGGCCTGGGGGGGGCAGTCCTCGCCAGCCCCTTGTCCCAGCCCCGGGCCCCAGCCATGCTGCTCACTTGACAAACACCTGCCGCCGCTGCTGGTGGTCAAAGAGGCCGAAGCCATGGCTGGTGCCAAAGGCCACGAGCCGCCACTCCGAGTGCAGGGCCAAGGAGGTGACCACGGCCGGGGGCTGGCACTGCACCAGCACGAAGGGCTGGAAGCCAGGCTCAAAGCGCACGGGTCCCGAGCGGGCAGCCAGGCGCTCGTGCCCCTTCCAGCGGTAGCCCTCCTGGTCCTGCAGCAGGTCGGCCTCCACCTGCTGCACGGCCTGCTCCGCTGCCTCGTCGTTCAGCTCCAGCACCAGCACCTGGCGGGCGGCGGGCGGCTCAGCAAGCCCCAGCAACAGGACTGCGGAACCTCAGGAGTCCTACCGTGGGACAGCAAAGAACGCAGAACCCATGCCAAGGCCCAGGGGCCTCTGTCCAGCCCTGGCCCTTAGTTCTGACTTCTGGAGGCAGAACCACCGTCCCAGGGATGTCCTGCTGATGGGATGGAGCAACCCCCATCCACAAGGAAGAGCACAGAATGACAGGATGGGCTCCCGGTGACACCATGGGGGGGGGTGCCCAGGAGACTGCACCCGAGTCCTGAGAAGGCAGCTCACAGGCCTGGACACTGCCCAGCCACCTGCCCACTCCCCCCGCACCCCGTCCCCAGCCCACACAGCCTGCTACCTGCCCCGCCGTGCCTGCCACAGCCAGGTAGCCGCTGTATTTGCAGAGGAAAATCTTCTGGATGCCCAGCCGGGGGTCGTCACTGTAGGGGTCAAAGGAGCCCACCTGACAAGGGAGAGGGGCCCTGTCAGCTGTCATAGGGGTCAGACCTAGCCCATCCCCTACCCTCCCTTGTCCCCGGGCTCTCGCCTCACCTTGCGGAGAGGGGGCCACTCGTCCTCGCCGTGGGCACTGAGGTTCTCACTGGGGTCCGTGTCGGTGAGGAACACACGCACTGTGCTGAGTTTGTAGAGCAGCCGCAGGCAGACGCCAGAGGCGTCCCAGAACCGCACCGTGCCATCCTCGTGCCTGTGGGCAGAGCCCGCCTGCCCGCCATGAGAGGATGCCGGCTGGGGCGCCCAGGGGCCGGCACACCCACCTCTGGGCTCTGCTCCCAGCCCAACACCCTTCTGGGAAGAGTGGCAAAGTCGCCTACCCGGTGAGCAGCAGGTCCCTCTGGGGCGGGGCTGGGGCCAGGCTGGTGCCACCATCGATGGGCCACTCCTAGAGGAGACCAAGGGGTTGGTGGGAGGGTTTGGCCGAGGCATGGGCGGGGCAGGGGCCTGAACCTACCATGGTGGAGAACTGTGCGGTCTGCCGGCTGCCGGCCGCGATGATCCGCTCCCACAGCTTCAGGGGGATGTTGGAGACGTGGTGGGAGCAGGTGATGGCGGAGCAGTGAAGCGAGGCCAGGTAAGGCAGCTGCACCGGCGGCCAGCCCGCCGTCTGCAGGTCGATCACCACCAGCTCCTCCTCGGCCAGCACCACCAGGGCGTAGGGGTCGTCAAAGGCTGGGGGTTACAGGGTCAGGGGTCAGGAGGATGCCGCCCAGCACTGCAGGGTCAGGAGCTCCAGGGTGGGAGCGGGGAATCCGCGGTCTGGGAAGCTCTGCTCTCAGACACTCGAGCAGAGTCTTCCCACCTCCGAGAGGGCAGGGGTGTGGGGACAGCCCTGGCTCTGTGTCCAAAGCTGCTGAGAGCTGAGCAGCACAGTGCTCCCAGGGAGGGACCCACTGGGCCGGGACCGGGCTAGGCTGGCAGGCAGGGCCACGACCAGGAAAGGGGCGCAGGGCCCTGCAGCTGAGCCTGCGGACCCTCTTCCCCAGCTCTTCCTCCACGGGCCAGCCATCCCTGCTTGGGGCAACCAGCCCAGGCCCGGGCGCGCCTGCTCTCCAGGCAGGCAGAATCCCGCGTGGCCTTCAGCACACACCACCAGGGTAGCATTTTTTTACTGCATGCAGCCAACTCACTCAGGCCTGGCCTGTCGGTGCTCAACGAATGTGCCCCGGTGACGAAACCTTTGTTTTGTCTTCTCTTCATCCCCCAGCTCCCTGTGCCTTCCTCCCCAGCCCAGACCGATCTCGCCAGGTGCCACCCAGCCGGAGGCCCCGGGCCCTCGTCCACCTGAGAAGGACCCCCCCGCCTCAGGCCACTCTCAGGTCACCTACCCGGAGCTTTAGTACAGCTGACCACACCCTGACTCCATCTGAAGTCAGTATGTTCTGGAAGCCTCAGCTGGCCACATGCCCCACCCAGCCCGGCACACTCTGCTCAAGAGCCCCGGAGGGGCCCCGCGTCAGCTCCCCTGCCCTGTACAGCCTCTTGAACAGTGGCTCATCCTCTCTGCCCCTGTCCTCTCCTGCCATTTTCTCCTGAATCCTCTACAACTAGGCCTTTGTCTCCAGCAAACAACACTAGTCTAGGTCACCCATGACTCCACCTTGCTGCCCTGTAAGGTCAAATGCCCACCTGCACCTGTCTGGGCCTCACACTGCTGACCACACTCCTCTTGAAGCACCTGTCCTCACTCTGCCTCCCGCGGTTCCCTCGCCCCACGAATGCGCCTTGGGTTCCCCCCGCTGGATCCCACCAACCTCCGCACCTCTACCTGCCCCAGGTGCCCCTTCTGTCTCCCTCACCGCCTGGACAGTCTCAGCTGGTCCCATGGCCTTCCAAGCACGGACACCTCCAAGCGTGTCTTCCAGATCTCTCCCTTGCGCTCCAGACTCCCAAGCCCCAGCTGTCCACTCAGCGTCTCCCCTAGAAGTTTTCCGACGCTATTCCCACCCACCTGGGAGCTTGTCCCTGCCCAGCCTGCTCCAGGCTTCTGAAGCTCAAGCCAGACACCCCGACTCACCTCTCCTCCCACACAAGGGGTCACCTCACAGCCTATTTCTGTAAACAAAGCTGTCCCAGGACACAGTCTGCCCCTTGGGGGCATCTTTTCTATGGCTACATCCACTCTGCAAGGGCAGGACTGTGGCATGGTGACAGAGAAGACATTTGCCACCCAGCCCTCTATAGAAGCAAGTGCAGGCCTTGACCAGGACCGCTCAGCCAGTGTTCTAACACTCTGTCACAGCCCCAGCACCATTGCCCTGCCCCCGATGCTCACGGGGCTCCTGTCTTACCCTCACCCCACGTCCCCCTGACCCGGCAGCCAGACAGACCCTTTCTGGCCTGAGGCCAGATCACAGCACTCCTGCACGAGGCCTGCATCTCTCCAAACGCACCCGAAGTCCTTCCCGGGCCCCCATGGTCCTGTGTGATCTGGTGCTGGCCACATCTGGCATCACCCCCCGTCACTCTAGAGCCCTCCCTCCATCGGCACCACCCCCCAACCTGGCCTGGCTTTTTCTCGCCTCTGACATCATCTGTCCACCTGCCGGCTGGGTCTCCCCACACTGGAACCAACGTCCCACAGGAGCAAGGGCTTTGTCTGTCCTGGAACAGGGCTTGGCACACAGTGGCCCACTGACCAGGACCGCCTGGGCAGCCCTGCAAGGCTGAGCAATTACACGCACACCTCAGGCTGCCCACGTCTTGCCTGAGGGGGGCACCCCTTACCACACCCCATATCCTGGTCTGCTGGAACTAGGGACACAGGGTCCAGTCACAGGAAGGTGGCCTGCCGAGAAAGCCACTGGACTCAAATGTGTAGCCCAGCGAGTTTCTCCCCTGCCTTCCTGACTCTGCTGGGTGGGAACCAGGCCCAGCTAGCCAAGGACAGTGGGGGCCACCACAGCCCAGGAGCCCTGGGCTCTGTGCCAAGGCAGCACTGGGCCCTGCTCTCAGCATCTAGGGTGTGAGGAGGGAAATGAGGCTGAGAAAGAGGGAAGCAGGTTTGGAGCCCCCTCCGTGGTGGAGGGGCCGCAAGAACACAGGCCAGGTGTCCCGAGCAGCCCCCTCCCGCTCGGAGCCATTAGGAGAGGGCCCTCCCTCCCGGAACACTGCTGGGGCCTCCGCCAGGTTTCTGCCCTTTCTGGTCTTGCCTGTCACCCAACTTGTGAGGCTCATTCAGGGATCTGCTGCTCTGCCAGAGCTCTAGGAGGGTGGCCCAGAGCTGGCCCCACACGACCCCTTCCCGCCCCACCCAGAAGGCTTCACTGCGTCTAGGCAGGACCCTCTTGCCTCAGCTGGGTGGGTATTAAACCCAACAGTGCAGACCCGCCCCCAGGCTAAGTCCAGCCAGAGCCCGGAGCGGGCAGGAAGTGTGGCCAGGCTGGGTCTCCAGCTGGGAGGGGGAGAAAGGAGCTGACTGGGGCTGCTGGCCGTGGTGGCACTAAGAAGGGGTGCAGTGCGGCTCACACACCCAGGACACTGGCAGGTTTGGGAACGCCTGTGCACGTCCCCGCCTGCACCTGCCCACACCTCCCACACCCAACCCCGCCCACCCACTCTGGAAGCTCTCCTACCAGCCGCCGGGTCCACCTCGGCGAGGACGGTGAAGTCGATGACACGGGAGGTGAAGTCGAAGGCCGTCTGCTGGCCGTCGTGGACCACTGAGATGCAGTGGCGGTCCCCGTAGCTGGCCCGTGGCATGCCACCCTGGAAGATGGTGAAGGGCATCCTGGGAGGCACAGAGGAGCGAGGGTGGGCTGGGGCCTGGCATGTAGGACCACCCTTCGTGGCGGGTCCCAAGGTCCCAGCTTTGGGCCTCCCCCTCCTGGAAGGGAGGCCCTTCAGGGAGATCAGTCAAGGTCCCCAGGAGGAGTGGGGCTAGACTCCATCTCTTCCCAATGGCAACAGCCCAGGAGAATGTGGGGGTTCAGGGGGAGTCCAGGCCAGGAGGTCTGAGTCTCGGCAGCCCCTCCTGCTTCACCCTGAGTGCCCCCTCCCATCCGCTTAAACATCAAGCCCCCAGAATCATCTTGACTGAAGAAATGGCGTTTGAAACCTGCTGATGGAAATCCTCTCTGGAGGGTGGCAGGAAGGAGGGAGAGGAAAAGGGCCACGCAGCAGCTGAGCCACCGAGCGGTGAGTCTGCACCACTCTCCCTTCCTGGTGTCCAAGACCCCGCCGTGGGACCCAAGGGTGTTTACTAGGCACTATCTCCCCAAGCAGAGGCCTGAGCAGCCTGCCTGGCCCTCCAGGAAGGTTCTGGAAAGAGGACAGAGCACCAATACCTACCCCTGCCTGGTGGTCAGCCAGAAGATTTTGGTAATAGCTTTGCAAGGAAAGGGACCTAAAAGAAAAGGAATTAGCCTGAATGGATCCCCCGACTCTCAGACACGTGTGGGTCCCCACATGGGCGGATTCTCACGCCCGTACCCACGTGGACACCCATGCTTGGGGAAGCTTCTCTGAGTGGTTCCTGAGAAAGCCACACTGTGCATCAGGAAACCTGCTGTGTGGCTTTTTTTTTTTTTTAATTTCAAAATAGTAAGGGGGCACAAATGTTTTTGTTACATGGCTTGAGTCAGCGCTATAAATGTGCCCATTACCCAAACGGTGTCCATTGTATCCGTTTGCTGTGTGGCTTTAGACAAAGCCTTTAACTTCTCTGGGTCCAAGATTTACTCGTACGAGTTGGGCACCCTACACCCGAATGCAGGGCAGGCCTTGGGCAGGAGGGCAGGGCAGGGCCCGGCAGGCAGGCGAGGCACTGACCATAAGGCACACAGCAGCGGAGTGGTTCTGCTTGCTGGTCATCTCTGGACACGGGCCACTGGCAGTAGCTGCCGTCCGAGTGGCAGCTGACAAGCAGGCGGCCATCCCGCTGCCAGCAGACATTCTCCAGTTGCTTCGGAGGAGGAGGAGGAGGAGGAAGAGAGAAGGAGAGAGATCAGGGCAGTATTCTCATCATCCACATTCCCATGTTTTGGCACAGGGGTGTATGTGCCGTGCAGTGGCCTGGGAGAGCCACGTGGCGTCACCGCCACCCTAGGTACCACCTACCTGGCTGCTGAGGAAGTGGCTGAGCACGCGGCTGCCCTGCAGGTCCCAGATGACTATGAGGCCTCGGCTGTAGCCGATCAGGATCTGGTTGGGGTCTCGAGGGTGCTCCTGCAGCGCCTCCACCATTTCAAACACCCGCCGGTGGCGGGCCTCCTCTGGCAGCCTGGCGAGGGGAGCAGCATGAGCCCACGCTGCCGCCAGGCACAGCCAGGAGCACGGACCAGCCGCACGGGGCTCTCCGCACAGCGGTGGGAAAGACGGCAGGACACGGCGCCAGGGGAGAGGAGCAGCGTGTGGAACAGGACAGTGGTGTATAAACAAGCCCCAAGGACACAAGTGCAGGTGGTACAGCTATAAGGAAGGGTAAGGAAGCGATTTCCAGAAAAGTCCACATGGGGCAAGCGCGAGGGCCGTGACTAGGAAGGGCACTTGGGGACTCCAGGGGGCTGGCAAAGTTCTATTTCTATGTCCCAGGCCTGACTACAGGGATTCTCACGTTGTAAGAATCCATTAAACTGTACATTCATACTTAGCGCGTGTGCATAAATAGATGGTGCTTCATAATTAGTTTTTTTTAGATCCACAGAACAAAACTCTATTAGTTGGGCCAGGCGCAGTAGCTCACACCTCTAATCCTAGCACTCTGGGAGGCTAAGGCAGGAGGATCGTGAGCCTGGGAGTTTGAGGTTGCAGCGAGCTATGATCATATCACCGCACCACTGCACTCCAGCCTAGATGACAGAGCGAGACTTTGTCTCATAAAAACAAACAAACAAACAAACAAAAAACCAACTTATCTAAGTGTTGTCAAAACAAAAGTCAGGCAAGGATTTAGACTAGCAGGAGGGGCTCTCAGGCCCCTCCCCAACTAGACTCCCACCAGCTAACCACAGGTGAAGCTGGGTACTGGCGTGGCCACCTGTTGCGGGACAGGTCCTCCTCCCGTCCTGCCCACAGCCAGGCCGCCAGTTGTCCTGCAGACCTTGGGCACGCTGCCCCAGCCCTACCCTGCCGAGTGGGAATCCTCCTGGCTGGTCACGCTGAACCTTAGCAGATGGGCTCTGCTTCCCCATCCCCTGGGGCTGAGCGCCTGGCCTGCCGGCTGTGCGAGCCTGTCCCAGGCCTGGTCCAGAGCCCTCCATGGGCAGGATCCCAGCACCCTGGCCTCCTCCTGCCCCTCGGAACCGTAGAACATTCCACCATGACCACCTCTGTCCCCACAAGCTCCTGCCAGATTCCCTCATCTCCTCCCGTTTGCGGCCCTGTCCCCCTCTCCACTCCCAGACCCAGTCTGACCCCCTCTCTACTGTAGATACCACCATCGAGGTACAAAGCTCCTGAAATGATTTCCACAAACCCACAGGCTCGCAGCTGTCAAGGCTTCTTAGCCACGGGGCCTGCACACTGGTGAGCTCTGAGCACAGCGCCCAGAACGTAAAGTAGCATCAGGAGCTGCCCCGGCTAATGCAGGGGCGTCTGGGCGTCTGGGCCCAACTCCCCCGCTGCGGAGCCCTGGGGTTTTGAATATATGGTATCAGCGCAAAGGACACTGGACTAAGAGTTGGCGGAATCACACAGTCACATAGGGCCTTTAAATGAGGTGATGAGTTACCCCCAAGATGATGCTAACATGTTATAGGGTGATAGAGTCTCAATCTGGGGGACAGGAGCTGCCAATCTCCTCTTCTGGCCCCATAGACTTCCCAGCAGAGAAATTATAAGTTCCTGAGAGATACTACTGGGGACCAAGAGAAGACCCGCCTAACGGAGGGGATGGGTTTCCAGCGGCTGCAAGGTCCCCGGGCTCACCGCTGCAGCACGGCGTCCGAGCTGATGGTCCGGTCCTCCAGCGTGCGGAAGGCTGGCAGCTGCACCACGAACACGTTGCCACTCTCGGTGCCCAGGTAGAGCAGCTCCCGGGAGGAATGTGGCAGGATCACGGTGATCTGCGTGGCACTAGGGGCAGCCCTACGATGGGAACGGCTGCCTGTGAGTTGGCTGCTGCCGCCCAGGCTGGGGAGACCTGTGGAATCCCCTGACCACTGGCCTTGCCAAGGGAAGGCCTTGCCTAGTGAAAATGGCCCATAAGGTCCTTTAACAGGGTTAAGGCCATCTCAGGCCAGGACAAACATCGGTTACTTTCTGCTAAGAAAGGAGACAGTTGGCAGGGAGGCTGGGCTGGGAGGCAGGGAGAATACGTGGGACCCCCCCCCCAATATGACACGGAGGATGGAGAAGGCAGGCTGCAGCCCCGCCCCCTCCACCCAGACACCTGAGCGCAGAGGCACCTGCTCTCCTCAAAGGGTGAGCTCACCTGGGGTTGGGGGCAAGGGTCGGGCTGGGAGAAGAAGGGGACAAAGTCCTTACCCCGGGGGACCACGCAGTGTGAAGCTCTCATCTTCCTGCAGCTCTGACACCCCACCCTTGACCTTCAGGCTCCACAGGTGCAGGCTGTTGTCGTCCAGCAGGGTGACCAGCTGGCACTAGGGAGGGACAGGGCACAGGAGCATGCTGTTTCATTAACCAGGGTGGGCCAGCATTCATGAGGCCTTTACGCTGGGGAGGCCCAGCTGGTCGTTTCAAAGAGCTCAGGACCAAAAGACCCCTGGCTGTTCTAGGGGTGGCCCATGAGCCTCCAGCTGGGCAAAGGGAGATGGTCCCAGGCATTCCATTAACGCCAAGCCCAGGGCTCCCAAATGCCAGCCTCTCCATGGCACCCCTGCTGGAGGAAGTGAGGGTAAGAAGGGCATGGAGAAGGAAGGCTCCCTGCCCCCCCTGGTGTCCTCCCCAGCCCGGCCCCTCACCTGGCCGGGCAGGAAGTGGATCTGCATCACCGCGTTGTTCTCCTGGTGTAGTCCCATGAACTCCACCCCTGGGGCTCCGTAGCTAGGAGCAGGCTCAGGAAAAGCTCTGGAGGCTGGACACCGCCCCACCCCGCCCTCAGTGCCAGGCCCCCTGGGCCCATGTGGCAAGAAACACAAGCACAGAGGGGGACTGCCCTTTCCCCAGAGCAGGACCCCTGTCCAGGGGCCTGACCCCAGGGCAATTTTCCCAGCATGCAGGTGGGGGCAACTCGTTAAAGGGCAAAGCCCTATCTTGGAACCTGTTAGGTTGCCTCAGCCCCGCCCCCAGCCTAAACTGCAACAGACCCATCGGCTATCACTTGGTGGCACCCTGTGAGAAAACACAGGGCACCCCTGTGGGCCCACCCCCAGCACCCTTGGCACCAGGGATCGGTAACCAGGATCTGGCTGTGACCTGGCAATGATTAACCAGCCAAGGGCAGGCTGAGCCGGCAGCACGGCCCCTGCCCTCCTGTGTGTACACGGGCCCAGCCACCCTGCGCAGCCCCCACCCGCCGTGGCAGGGAGGAACAGGAAGAGGGAAGGGCTTTGCTGGAGGAGATGGCAGCTGAGCTATCTCAGGTGGACCCCCATCTCCCAACTCCCCAGCCCCCTGCCCTTGGGGAGGGTGTCCAAGACTTGCAGCCCTGCAGGCTTGCCTCGGAAACCACCCGCAGCCCGAGTCAGGCCAGACCAATGCTTCGAATAAAGGACCACCCAACTGGATGACGTCCAGCCTCAGGCCAGGGAAGGAGTGTCCCTGCCAAGCAACAGCTTTGCTCTCTGCTGGGTCTGGTGGGATCTGGAGAGCCGAGTGCTGCTCTCCCCTCCAAGGCCACCCCTGGAGACAGAGCCTGGGGCCACTCTAATTCTGACTCTTATCAAGGAAAAAGATTAAAAATAAAGTGTCCTTGGCCTGTCACCTGCCTCTACTCACTGCATCAGGGGTTGACTCCCGAGAGGTTGTGTGGAACATCCCCGGGGACAAGAGGGGTCACCTATAGCTGAAGGAGGCAGGGCACAGAAGGGGGGGCGTGCCCCATCTGCTTTGGGGGATATGCCCCCAAGGAACCCCCCCCATAGCAGCCCAGGTAGGTGGGCAAGAGAGCATGCTCCACGCTACTGGCCGTTGCCAGCCCCTCAGTGAGCACTGGCTGATAGGCTGCAGGTCCTCCCTCCGGGACCCCCAGCCCCCAGTGCAGCCCCTGCAAAACAGGTCTGAGATGCCACACCCTGCCAGGACACTGGCAGTGTTCTACCACTGTCTGTGTTCTAAATTCACAAATATTTTATTGAATGTATGGAAGTAATTTCATTAGAGGTTACTAGCAGGCACTCATTTGAACTGTAGGTTGATAATTAAAGCTTTGCATTAAGTTTTGTTATTTTGTAGAATAAGATGATTCTTTTTTTGCTTTAAGGTTACAAATTACTCTTACAAAATGTTTAATCTCCCAGGTGGACTTTCTTGAAGAACTCTCTCAGTC
>CAUYRT010029364.1:0-10152 GCA_963574885.1 Lepilemur ruficaudatus
ACAGAATGGGAGAAAATTTTCACATGCTACACATCTGATAAGGGGCTGATAACTAGAATCTATTTAGAACTTAGGAAAATCAGCAAGAAAAAAATCAAACAACCCTATCAAAAAGTGGGCAAAGGACATGAACAGAAACTTTTCAAAAGTAGATAGACTAATGGCCAACAAACATGAAAAAATGCTCGACATCTCTAATCATCAGGGAAATACAAATTAAAACCACAATGAGATATCACTTATCTCCAGTGACAATGGCCTTTATCCAAAAGTCTCAAAACATGTTGGTGTGGATGTGGAGAGATAGGAACACTCATGCACTGCTGGTGGGACTGCAAAATAGTACAACCTCTGTGGAAAGCAATATGGAGATATCTCAAAGAGATACAAGTACATCTATCATTTGATCCAGCAATCCCATTACTGGGTATCTACCCAAAAGAACAAAAGACACTCTATAAAAAAGACATCTGCACTTGAATCTTTATAGCAGCACAATTCACAATTGCAAAGATGTGGAAACAACCCAAGTGCCCATCAATACATGAGTGCAGTAATAAAATGAGGTATATGTATACCATGGAGTGCTACTCAGCTGTAAGAAACAATGGTGACATAGCACCTTTTATATTTTCCTGGATAGAGCTGGAACCCATTCTACTAAGTGAAGTATCCCAAGAATGGAAAAATAAGCACCACATGTACTCATCATAAAATTGGTTTTAACTGATCAACACCTAAGTGCACATATAGCAATAGCATTCATCGGGTGTCTGGCAGATGGGAGGGGGGAGGAGGTGATGGGTATATTCACACATAATGAGTGCGATGTACATCGTCTGGGGCATGAAGATGCTTGAAGCTCTGACTCAGGTGGGGCAAGGGCAATATATGTAACCTAAACATTTGTACCCCCTTAATATGCTGAAATAAAAAAGAAAAAAAAAAAAATTAGAAAGCACACAAGTCAGTAGGAAAGTTGGGAGTTGGAAGGACCCAGATCTGACTCCTGCCTCAAAGGATATGTTGCTGTTCACTAATCTGTGAATTTAAAATTTCTCTTCACCATAGGATCATGTAGCTGCCTTTTCAAATTGGTTACAATGAAAAGCATATTAATAAGATGTAAATTTTATTAATGAAATGAAATTTTATTAATGAAATGATTCAACTGCTAATATTTGAATTAACAATGTTTACAAATGACATTAATAGCAAAAGGAGCTGAGACCAAACTGTCCAGCTATGTTTTTGATTTGTGTGATATTAAATTTTAAGTCCATAGGCATGATATAAACTCTATTTAACCTTTCCCAATAAAGGGTTTGATTCTGCTTTTGTTTCTTACTAGCTATGTGACCTTGGTCAATTTACTTATTTCTCTGTTTTAAGGATGAAGGATAATACCAAGTGTGTCACCTGGCTACTGTGAATTAAGTGAGTTGGCTCATGTTAAGTCCTTACAATAGTGTCTAGCACATAGTAAGTGCTTACAGGTATTAGTTTCCTTCTCAATCTTCTAAACTTTAGGGGAACACAGAATGCTTTCCCTCATTTTTACTTCATCAGAAAGCTTCTTTAAAGGAAATATATATGGGTCCTAGTCCTCAACTTCAGTGATCAGCAGTTGTACAACAACTAAACCTAAATAAAATGGGTGAAATTGTGACATAAGGGAAGAGAAATGAGGTTTGAAGTCAACAGATCTGAGACTGAATCTCAGCTTGACTCTCTAAGAGCTTTTGACTATAAGCAAACGTCACAAAACTTCTCATCTTAATGTGGGAATATTATCTAGCTTTTTATCTTTTTATCTTTCATATTCACAGTTAGGTTGCAAATACTTTGAAAAGGGCATGTCTTATTCATCTTTGTCTCTTCTATTACAGCAAGATTCAAAATTATTAGATTTGCTGCTGGAATAAGGCAAGAGATTGATAAAAGAGATTCAAAACCAGAATGAACATGTTACATTAAGGAAAGAAAAAGAACAAACCTGGTTTAACTGGCTCCAATTGTAGGCATTATGTTGTTATTTCCTTTTCTTTCCTTACAAATGGTCCTCAAATATTCTTTTCCTACAGGAAGATGCAAAGTGGGGAATATATATTAGTGAGAGGCATTTGAATCACTCTTAAAACTGAGCATTCTTTGATTCTTCATGAGGCAAACTTTTACTTATTCTATTTGATGGACTTATTTCTAAGCAATAAAATAACAAGAGATGTTTTAGTTGGTTATTACAACAGAAAACTATAGGTTTAATAGCCAAAAAATAAACTTATCCCTTAATATAAATAAATTTATATGAATTTATAAATAAATTCATTCCTTAATTCAAAAAATTACTTTCAAAGAACAGCAATACCTCTGTTAAAGTTGAACTACTCAGGGATTTCATAAAGCACTGTAGTTTATCACATTACACAAAAATACTTCTGGTTTTTATAGTTCTTAATCTTTTAGGTGGAGAGTGAGTGGTAAATTACAGGAAACTGTGAGAATCTGAAAAAAGCTATGAATTGCATCTCCATAAAAATGTACACACATGCATCATAACTTGCACATTTTATCTTGCAATTTTAGCTGAGTCATGAATCTAGTTATACACTCTGTGGATCTCTAAAACCTGTTGGTAGACTCCAAGTAACCTCTGTTTAGTTTTTAAAAATGAATGAATTTATAGAATTTTCAAATCTTAAGCAATTTAGGAATCATCTAATGCAAGCTGTTAATTAAAAAATAAAGAAATACTGACCCAGAGAGATGAAAAGGATAGTAAGGTCATACTGCACTCAAGAACAGAGAGGTATCCAACCACTATGCTAACCCTCATGAGACTGCCCGTGCAGAATTTAGTATAAATCAGTGCCTTTGAGTAAGAGTAATTCTCGCAATGGAACCAGAATAGGAGACTTTAAAATGATGTTTTGGGCCGGGCGCAGTGGCTCATGCCTTTAATCCTAGCACTCTGGGAGGCCGAGGCAGGCGGATCGCTCAAGGTCAGGAGTTCGAAACCAGCCTGAGCAAGAGTGAGACCCTGTCTCTACTAAAAATAGAAAGAAATTAATCGGCCAACTAAAAATATATAGAAAATATTAGCTGGGCATGGTGGCACATGCCTGTAGTCCCAGCTACTCAGGAGGCTGAGGCAAAACGATTGCTTGAGCCCAGGAGTTTGAGGTTGCTGTGAGCTAGGCTGACGCCACGGCACTCACTCTAGCCCGGGCAACAGAGTGAGACTCTGTTTCAAAAAAAAAAAAAATCAAAAAAACAAAACAAAAAAAAATGATTTTTTGGTCTCAACATATACAAGATCATAAGAAAATGAATTAGAGAGTTATAAAGATGTGTGAAAACATTGATCAACTCACTTAATCTTTCTTATCCTCAGGTTCTTCAAATGTAAAATGGAAATAATGAGACATATCCCTGCATGATTATTTTAAGGATAAAAGGAGACAATGTAAATAAAGCATTTAACACAATCCCTAGTACACAGTAGGTGCTCATGAAATGATATGAATTAAAAAATATTTCTTATCAAGTAATGGAATAGGATTAAATATGAAACAAAATCTCAAAGTAAATAAAACGTTTCCCAGCTGAACAAAATAAGTGGCAAAGTTAAACATTTATTATCTATTATGCTACATAATGCTATATAATATCATACTGTTCAAGGTGTTACTGAGCATACAAAAAGGACAAAGTTGTCCTCCTTTTAAGAGTAATCAGGCAGATACAGAGCTTTTTCCTTCTCGGTTTTCTTCTTCGGTTCCTCTTTTCCTTTTCTCTCAGTGTTCAGTGTTGTGTCCACTTCACACTCTACCCACACTGTCTGCTCCCACTAGGACTTGGAGGACCCTTAAATGAATTCCCCCAATCTGGACCTTTCACCTGAGCCTCAGACTCCCACATCCAGTTATTTGCTGAATGTTTAAAATGGAAGATTCCATAGATAAAAGTTCAGTATTTTCAAAACTGAGCTGTTCATCTTCTCACAAAATCTGTTTCTTTTTTAAAGTTCCTGTCACAGTTAGCAGCACCACAGCCACTTAACCACTCAAGCAAAAAATTTTACAGTAATGTCATATTTCACCAATCTTCAAGTCCTATTGATTACGACGCCAAACACTTTCTATTTCCTCAACTCCATCCCCATTAATAGTATCCAAATCCAGATTATCTCTCAATATGACCAAATCAGTAATCTAACTCATCTGCCCATCTCTACTCTTAACCTACTTCAAATTTATGTACACACTGTTGCCAAAATGATTGGTCTAAAACAAAAATCTTACCATATCAAGCACTATCATACATCAAGCTCTCATATGTCAAGCCCTTCAACACTAACCTATCACTCACAGAATAAACGTCCAAGTGTGGCACAAAGTCCTTAATGACCTGGCTCATGCCTATGTCTTCAGCTTCATTTCCTATCTCCCACCTCGTCACATCACAGCCATACTGAACTATTTGCCAATCCCGTGTATTCTCATGCTGTTCTCTTTGCCAATATATCCTTATCTGCCTTCTACACAAGGGAAACTCTTACTCATTTTTCAAGATTCAGGTCCAGAATCACCTCCTCTGGAAACCCTGGCCAAAGCATGCTTCTCTGCCCCACCAAGTGCACACATCATCAGCACGTTTCACTGAATAAAAATGAAACTCAACAAACTAATGACAAAGCAGCATATAATTTATACATATAAAGCCAGCGAGAAGGAAAACTGGATGGATTTAAGTTTATCTGGAGAAAAAGTCTCGATTTGGGGGATCCAAGGAGTAATTGTTCAAAAACTGTTGAAGAGAAGAAATAAAAAGCATTTGAGTGAGTAAAACAGAGATGGAAATGAACACACTAAGAGAAGGCTCAGGAGACATTTGTACGGCAAGCCTTGGAGGGAAGGTACACAGCAAACATAAATGCACAAATGTAGCTATCCTTATAAAGAGGTTAGATACTGCAACCAATAACTCACCAAAGACTTTCAGTTTCCTCTGAAACTAGATGACACAGTTGCCATTTAGATACTACTCTGTATTTCCATTAGAGTTCAGAGAAATGTTTTCATCTTTTAATCAATCCCCTGCATTGTTAGGTTTAAGAAGTTATCCCCACTTAATTAGCATTCACTAAAGAATTTCACATAAAATTCTCAAATTATAACATATCTTTATATTGCATAATAGTTTATTGAAATTGGAATAAAGTAACATACTCCCTTTCAGTTAGGTCAAGGGCTAGTCAATCTTACAAAATAATCTTTAATATTAGGACATTAGGTTGCTGTAAATCAGCAGGGAAAATGAAAATACAGTAAGCTTGATGTTCAATTCACAGAGGACTTCAGCTATAAAGATTTTGCTTTCTGAATGCAGTGTAATTAATGAGCATAAATCCTTAACCTTAAATACACTGAACATAATGCAGAATAATAGATCTGTGAGTGAAGATTAAGGTCATCTACCAAAAATAAGGTGAAAAAACGCTGTCATAATTACTCTTTTTTTCCCTCACTAAGTTGTAGGAATTTATTTTAACTAACTTACGGTTGATTAAAAGGGAATTCATGATAAAAACAGAAGATACTTGAGGAAAGATGTGGGAAATGGACTCTGCACACATGCAAAACTAACAATGGCTCTAAAACTAAAGATTATAGCAAAAAAGGTCTTCACATTAAAATTCTGCTTTTTATGTTTTTTTCCATTTTTTACACAATTATATGTCATAACTACTTTTAACGACATAAAATCTGGTTACAGTAAAGATGAAAGGCATTCACCCTAGTATCTTAGTCAGAAGGCTAAATTGGTCAGAAGGGGAGCAAATCAGACATATAAGTAACAGAAATAAACCAGCTACCCCAAACTGGAGCATCTCTAAATGAAAGTATTAATATGTATCATTTTTAAATATTTAACTGAATAGCCATGTAAGATAATACCCAAGGCACATCTTCTATACCAAGGAGAAAGTGATTAGAAAACAAATATACAGTAACAAGCACAGAATCACTTCGGAATGTAAAAGGCATTGCATGGGGTTGTATGTCTTCTTATCCTTCACTCTGTAAATGACAATTCCCTGCTTTCAGGTTTGAAGACAGTAAGAAGTGAGCTACAAAGCTGAATGTTAATTTTTAACATAACACTAATGGTATGTCAGAAGGTATGGGTAATTCTCACTCTTGTATGTATCTGTCATTTTAAAACACTCCTACTGATATGAACCAACATTCATAAATGAAAGTTAAAAAATGCTTTTGAGTTGTTGTATTCAAGCAAACTGACAGATATGAATGCCTACACACTAGTCTTTGATTATGAAATCTCCTCACACATTAACACCATTATAAAATAAATTTCTCTAAGAGAAAAGGGGCTGATAATGTTGCAAGATTGCTAGAGACAAATAACATCAAGCATAAAAGAAATTGGCAACCCACCAATATGACACTAACGATCCTGTTATGCTCAAGTGTGCTGTAGATGATTATTTAGATGCTGTCGGTCAGTATCACTTATATTTCTTTGATATTCCATTTTATGAAAAGCCCTTCTGACTTAGGGAATATGGAATCTTCTATCTGATCTAAAATAGCAAACTGTTTTCATCTCGTATGCAGTTATTTTTCACCAAGATTTATATACTTCTTGTGATCATAATCTCAAGTATAAATTATGACTAATGCCTATACTGCACAAATGTAAGGATTTACAAAAGAGTAGCATTGTACACACACATGCACACACACAGTTGATTCTTGTTATTTGTGGTAGTTATGTTCTATTAAATTGTCACGAACACTCAATTAGTCAATAGTGAGCCACTACCTCTAAGGGAAATAGGAAAGAATGTTAGGTTTCTAGGAGCCTCTGGTCACAACATTTTCATCAACTGATCAACATATAATCTTGTTTTATGCCTATTTCTGTTTAAAAATACCATGTTTAATATATATTGTTGATTCTTTAAACACTGAACTCACAGCCAGCAGCATAACTTGTGACAGAGAGAAGCTTATTTAAGACATGTATTTCCCCCATAGGTATATCACAGCCTTCTTGTGTTTAGGAATACTACACAACACTTTAGCACAAACACTTGGGGGCCATTTAAAATAGCAAAATCACCAACAAAAAACACAAAAAATGTGGAAGATGTGGCATTAAGTAGACTGCAAACAGGATACCTGTTTACAGTGTGAGACTGAACAAGAAGACAGAGGAGCATCACCTTGTCTGACCTCAGTTGCTAATGTACACATCAGCTAGCTCAAAATCTCACCACTCTGCGCACGTATACAGGTTACTATAAAAGCACCACAGATACTGATTTGGGGGTTACAATTAATTGAGCAAGTAGCCTAATTTGCAAGTAAGCAATCTATGAATAATGAGGATCGATTGAGGAAGTATATGTATATATATACATAGATACATACATTCATATACATATTTTTGAGTGTGTGACGTATGACATATCCAGCAGGAAAGACAAATTGTAGAACACTCTACTGTGAGATTCTCTTATGGTCCAGTTCTATATTTCCACTTGGCATACTGTATACCTCTACCTGAATGATTTATCAGTACTTCAAACTTCAAAGACCAAAATCATCACATGCCCTTACACCAAATGTCTTCTGCGTATTAGTTCTCCAATAACAGCATTATCTACTCAAGTCGTTCTGCCACTGTCTCCTTTCTCTGTCAGATCCTATGAAGGCACCAAATCATGCTGATTCTTCCCCTGAAATGTGTCTTAATGTTACTCCCCCTGGTCAAGCCCACTGGGGCCCACTATCACCAAACGCCCTTCTATTACCTGGACCACTGGACAGTTTACTGTCTTCCCTCTCTATCTCATACTCCAAAGTCACAGGCTATGTTACTGTCACAGTTTTCTTTCTAGAATCCAAACCTAATCACATTCCTCACTTCCTGGTATCTGTGCGATAAGCTTCAAATTTCTTGGCATGGTATTAATATGTCCATTCATGATTTGGCACCAAACCATATTATTAGACTCATCTATTGACACTCATACCTCATAAACTCTATAATCCAGCCATAATAACCTCTTCCCAATCTTTGGATATGCCATGCTTTTTAAAGGCCCTTTTATATACATTAGCGCTCCCGCTAGGAATGCTCTTTCTTTTCATTTTCTATTTAATCTCAAACCCTCTGCTGATGTCCCCTCCCCTCATCACTTTCCCGAGCCTCCACCTCAAGCCAGGTTAGTCACTCTTTTCCCCTCCACAGTATTTTCACACATTCCTATTAGAAAAATTACTTAAATTTAGTACTAATTACTAAGAGAAAATGCAAAAACATACAAGGTTGACTAAACACTACTGTTGTGGCAGGGTGATATGGATTCATTACAATATTGTCCACTCTAGTGTATGCTAAATTTCCATTATAAAAAAGTCAAGAGAGAGAATAATATATTTGTCTACAATTAACTGAAAATCTGATTTATGTATGACTTAAACAAATAGGGCATTACTTTCCCCCTACACAAGATGTCCAGATATGATTCATCTAGGATTAGTACAGATGCTCAAGAGGATCACCAAGTCCAAGGTTCTTCCTATCTTTAAGCTCATAAAGTGTACTGATTTGTTGCTTCAAAGCTGCTTGCTATAGATGCCAGCATTACCTCTGTATTCATGGCAAGAAAAATGACAATGCCAGTCAATACTTAACCTCTAAACAGGAAAACCAAAAGGCTTTTTCTAGTGCCCTCAGCAAACTTGGTTTATACCACATTGTCTTATTGTCTTAGGTAAGCCACCAGTGTCTTGATGACCTGATCTCCTTGAGGGCGGAAACCGTTTTTGTACTCTAGCAACCAATCCAGTACCTCTAGCATATACAGGTAATTTGTATCTATTGAATATATGAGGAATAAAAGAAACTGTATTAGGTCATTAAACATGAAATGTCCAATTTCAAGTCAAAAGTGTAGCTTATTATATCTCAAACAAGAAGCAGTACAATTAATCAAATTATGCGCATAAACTATTGACACAGTGTTGCCATCTTAGCAGTAGCTCCTTTATGTCAGCAGCCAAGAAGCCTGGAAAGCAAGTGGCAATGAAATCACGAAAGGCGTTTTCCACAACTTGTTGAGAATTAAATATTTTTCCTTGTAAGAAGTGGTCCAAAGCCTGGAAGAAGTGGTAGTCAGTTGGTGCAAAGTCTGGTGAATATGGTGGATGACAGAGAGTTTCCAAGCCCAGTTTCTATGGTTTGAGCAGAGTTGTTTTTTGCAACATGTGGTCTTGCAAGAGGATTGGCCTGTCTCTATCGATCAGTCTCAGCTGTTTAATCGCAGCATCCTCATTTTATCCAACTGGTTGCAGGAGACATCTACTATATTCAATTGACCAGGTTTCATGAAGCTGCAGTGGAAAATATCAGTGCTGGCTGGACCACCAAACAGACACCATCAGCTTTTTTGATGAATATTCAGGTTTGGAAAAACAGTTTAGAAACTGTGTGTCTGTATTTCACCTTTATCCAACAGTTGTTTCAAGCACTTGCGATTGTCAAAAAGAATCCATTTTTTATCACGTATAACAATATGAAGTAGAAACAATTTGCCTTTATGTTGTAACAGCAAAAAAACAGGAGCTTTGAGACTATTTCTCTTCCGATGCTCGTTTAATTCATGCGGTACCCATCTATCCAGCTTCTTTACCTTGCTTATTTGTTGTAAATGGTCCAATATTGTTGGAATAGTAACATCAAACCTTGCTGCTAATTCACTTCCATTTCACTCCATTCACTTTCAGCTCATTATTCACCTTGGTCTCAGGTCACCCACATGGCTCATTTTCAAGATTAAAATCACCAGAACGAGGCCGGGCGCGGTGGCTCACGCCTGTAATCCTAGCACTCTGGGAGGCCGAGGCGGGTGGATTGCTCAAGGTCAGGAGTTCAAAACCAGCCTGAGCAAGAGCGAGACCCCGTCTCTACTAAAAAAAAAATAGAAACAAATTAATTGGCCAGCTAAAAGTATATAGAAAAAAACTAGCCGGGCATGGTGGCACATGCCTGTAGTCCCAGCTGCTTGGGAGGCTGAGGCAGAAGAATTGCTTGAGCCCAGGAGTTTGAGGTTGCTGT
>CAUYRT010029365.1:0-29857 GCA_963574885.1 Lepilemur ruficaudatus
CTCTGACTGTGTGGGCTCCTCTGTTCTAGAGGCTTCGTGTGTGTCAACTCACTGAACCCTCACGGAGTTCCTGAGTACCCAGCGCTATTACCCCCTTGCACAGACGAGAACCTGAGGCTGACGCCCTTGCCACGCTGGCCCAGGCAGGGAAGGAACCAAGAACATAACACCCTTTTCCTCCCTGAGTTATAAAGACCCAGGGCACAGAGAACCCCAAAAGGTCCGCTGTCCCAGGTCCCCCAGCCCACGAGCAGGTTCAATTCCAACCATCTGGAATGCAGCACGGGCCATTTGCTATTGGTCTTTATGTATCTCCGCAGTTAGAAATCTAATTTGCCTGTTCTTTGCTTTTTTCTGTCTTTATTTATTAAGCATTACATGTAAAAATGTTATTTCTGAAATATTTTAGATATGATACTTACTGGATAAGTAAATGCGGACATAGTTCTTATGGCTTATGTTTTTCTTCTTCTGCCACGTATCCCCCTCTCCCTGAGACACTTCCCAAATGTGCCCAGCCCCCACCCCAGGCCTGCTGAGTCAGAATCTCCAGGGAACAGGTGGAAGAATCCAGAGCCCCTCGCTGAGGACGCACGAGGGGATGGTGGTGAGAACCACCTGACGGTCTGGGGCTCTGCTTCGAGGGCAAAGCTCAGATTGGCTGATGTCAGCAGTGAAGAGTGTTGCTATTTACTAGTGGTGCCTGTCACAGGAGCAGGATTAGAAACTGGGGGCGTGTGTGTCACAGGGGGGACCCTAAGTCATCAATCAATGGTGCATGCTGTCATAGTTCTGCATTCCTGCTGTCTCTCAGATTTTAGCTCCCATACGTTAGGCTTACCCACCAAATTCCCATTGGAAATACTTTATATGCCTTTTAAAAACTTCTCTGTGTTCTTTCTAAAATATGTTAAGCACAGACTGTTCACACCTTACTGCGCTGCTTCTCCAGCATTTCCACGGCCTGGCGCGCATAGGCAATGATGAAGTCGCTGTGACACAGTAGGGCAAACAGACACATCTGGTCCCCAAAGAAAGCACCACCTGGGAGCCCCCTGCCACTCCAGGCCCCACCATCACCAACGTCTCAGCTCACCTGCGTCACCCGAAGTCCACAGATGGGGGATTCTGGCTCGGGAGCCTTAAGCCAACGTGGAGCTCACCAGCAGGAGAGCTTTTCTCCTTCCAGTGACTCATGCTTCTTTGAACACCTTCCAGTTGAAGGTTGGCGTTTTAAAACAGCCACTAATGGCCTGCCCCACACCTTCTCATCAGGACCACACTCAGGTATCCTCCCCGATGCGGTTCCCTTGCCCCCGCTGGTCTTGTGCAGCCACGTCTCCAGTCTGAGTTCAAGTTCACTGGAATGTTCCTGTTCATCATCTACAATGAGCTGAATTCTGCGTTTCTGATCTTACCCACTGGGACCGTGTAACCCATCTATGCTCCGTTCCACCTGGCCCAGTGCCCTGCCATCCGATGTGTGGCTTCCTCACGCCTCCTCAGCACTGACCAATGTGCGTCTCTCTGGTTCTGCCTCCAACAGCTGGCATGCACAGCTGGCCTCCCTCTCCCCGTGCTCCTCAGCCACAGCCCCTCACTCCGGCTAGCCCTGCCTGTTTCTGCTCTCCACACCCAGTCTGGGACAGAAAGGTTGAAGTGGCATAGCTCATGGCTCAAAGTCCAGGAGCTGGTGCCCACAAGAGTCAGGCTTTGCAATGAAATCGCCAAAGGTCCAACATGAACGCACTCATAGTGGGAAGAGAGGCTGAGCAGGGCACAGCTGAGCACTGAGAGTTCTTGCAGAGTCAGAGGGGCTGAGTGCCTGCAGACAGCCCATTCCCCACCGGGGCTCCCGGAAGATGGGCAGCAAGTCTGTGCCCTCCAGGGAGGGGGCCAGGAGCATCCTCCCTGGGGAATCTGACCACCCAGGAGGAAGGAAAGGACCACAGACACTGGCCCGGGGGTGGGTGCTTCAACTGACCACCCAGGCCGCCCACCCCGCGGCCAAGTTCCCAGTAGCAGCCCCGGCACCCACAGAGGCCATGGGCATTTCGCCTGTGTTTAAAGGTGAACAGACAGAAAGAACTGGACAGCTGAGAAAAGCAAATGACACGGAAGAGAGTGACCAGAACAGGCGAACACAAAGATGCAACTTGAGAGGAATAAGGGAAGAAAATTATCATTAATATTTTCAGAGAGACAAGAGACGTTAAAAATAATACAAGGACAGAGTATCATAAAAAGGAATATTTAGATAGCAAAAGAGAGTTATTGAAAATTAAAATATTATAACAAAGGGTAAAAAAATCAACAAAAAGATCTGAACAAAAAAAATCAAGGCAATCTCTGAGACTGAGCAAAAACAAAAGGAAATTAATAATAGGAGAGAAAGGATAAGAAAATTAAAGAATCGATCCAGGAGGTCAGACATCCAAATACAGGGGTTTCCAGAAAGAAAGAACAGTGAAGACCACAGGGAGGAATTAAGCTGACAAAATAATGGTAGAAAACGTCCCAGATCACGAAATTCCATGTTAAAGGGCCTCACACGTAGCCCAAATGCAAATGATGAAAACAGGCCCATGGGCACACATGTTATAGGGAAAATTCAAGCTCTGAAGACAAGAGAAGATCCTTCAAACTTCTGGAGAAGAACAAGTAAAAAGAAAAACGGGTCACCTGTAAGGGTCAGGAACCAGAGTGGCTTCAGGCCTCTTGACGACAAAACCAGGAGCCAAAAGACAATGGACTGAAGCCGCCAAAGTTCTGGAGGGAGATTATTTCCTACCTAGGAAAGCAGGCGTAGGGAGAATGATGACGCTTTCAGACACATGTGTTCTTTAAACTTACTTCCCATGCGGCGACCTGTGGGTGTGCTGAGAGTAAACCAAGAAAGAAGGAAAGGTGTTGGGGACACAGGCGGTGCAGGGTGGAGCCCAGGGACGAGGAGAAGAGAACCCTGGAGGCAGGTGCGGCAGGTGGATGCCCAGCCAGAAGCCCCGGGAGAGGCTTTCCTCAAGGTGTCCTGAGGGTTATGACAAATGGCTTGGTGACAATGCATAAAACTGAACAAATGGGGAAAAAGTTTTTAAAGCAAATTGACTCCAAGAAAAACAAAAACTGTACAGTAACCATAATTTACTATGTGGCTCACCGTGGAATAGCATTTATGTAGCTATAATGACGTGCACTGCTCTGACCTGACCACAGTGGAAGTCCATGAGGGCCGCGGGTGGGTAGGGAGGGGGTTCGTGCTTCGGGGGAGGCGGGCATATTAATGATAATTTTCTTCCCTTGTTCCTCTCAAGTTGCATCTTTTTTTTTTAAGTGTTAAAGCAGAAATTTATTAAAACCCATTTATATAGTGTTTTACAGACAAAATGCAAAGTCCTCAACATTCAGGCAATCCTTTTCAGAAGTGCTTCATGAGAAGATAAATTTCTTTGCCCTCCCCCTAATAAGATACTTCTGTTTATGCTCCTGAAAATGATGCCTCTCTCTACATTAGTTGTCTTTTTCTTAAGAGAGGCACCAGGGCCAGGTGAGAGAGGCAACTGGAGTGCAAAATTTAAGGAGGCGCCCACTCTCAGGTTTGTATGAATGCAGAGTCAGCCCCGAAAGTGAGTGCTTCCTTAAATTCTGGACCCCAGGTGCCTCCCGGCCTCACCCTGGTCTGGCCCTGATGGTAACAACTTAAGTGCCTGGGGACAGGGTTGCTGGATAGACAGGGAGGAACCTGCAATGTGCCTGACATAGGACAGGCCTGAATAAAAGTTATGGTTCTGCTAACTCAACACACATTAAGCTCATGAAAATAGATTCTAACATCCTGACAATCGCCCCCAGTTCAGTCTTTCTCCAAAGTTTACCAGAAGAATGTTTCCAGGAGCACAGACCTAGAACCTAACCAAAACGGGTTCATTCCTTTCCCCATCCCAGCCTTACTTCTCCGTGGAGGTATTGCTAGGTCTGATCAGAGGACCGTCCTCCAGATGGAGGGGGTTAGTCTTCGACTCTGCAGCTGCTACGGTGGCACCACACTGCCTTGGTGTCTCTCCAGTACCCACCCGGCAGGCTCGTTGCCTGTGGACAGCACGCACTGTCATTCCTCTTTGTAACACGTTGCTGACATCAGATAGCACATGCCTAAGACACACAGTGGCTAATTCATTTCCAAATTAATAAACTTCTAATTGCAGGCTAAAGTCTCCAAATAATAATATTATTAACAGTAGTAGGTTAATCAAAATAAGTAGCTCTACAGTGTAACACTGGCCCAAAAGTTTCAAAAAACAATTAAAAGGCATTTGTCCCATACTATTTTGTAACAGAATATTCCATTTCTGCACTTACTTGGTTCAGAGCTTTTCAGCCGATACTGGTTTATAGTCCCATATTCCAGCAGCCCTTCAGTTTGAGTTTCGCTTTGGGGAGCATTCCTGGACCCCGGAATCCGAGCAGACGGGAACGCCGGGTCCCCAGGCGCCCTCCCTGCGCGTTGGCGCAGGCTGCCGCGTCTCCAACTCTGCGGGGCGGCACATCCCTGAAAAGTGCGATGACTTCCGACACCAACGCCAGGTGGAAACTTGGAACTGTCTTCCTGGTCGTGTCGCATAAACGCGGCCCTCGCTGGCTCCACGGAAGCCGCCGGCCAGTCCCGGAGCGGGCGGGGCGCAGCTCTAGCTCGGCACCTGCGCGCCCTCGCGCGCCCACCTGGAGGGCGCGGTGCCCGCCGGGCCGCCAGATGGCGCTGCGCCCCCAGCCACCTCGCTGCCGCCGGGTCCGCGGATCAGGCGCCCGACAGGCACAGGCGACACGGGGGGACGCGGCTCTCCGGCCGCCCCCGCCGCCCGCTGGGCTCCAGCAGGACGTGGCGTCTGGGCCTAGTGAAGGTGGCCCGACCCTCCGCTCTTTCTAGTGGGGCCGGAAAGCCGGATTGTATTTGAAATGTTGGCCACCAGTGTACTTCGAAGTTTTCAATAGAAACTCCTTTTCCGAGGGGTGCGCGGGGTGTCGCTTGACGCCGGGCGGGTCTGGCCTTGGGGGAAGCCGCCTGGGGACGCAGCGGGACCGATGCTGCCCGGTGCCCGGAGGCGCGTCCACACCGTTGCCCGGAGCCTGCATCGAAGCCGGGAGGACTAAGCGGGCAGGACCAAGAGGTCGCCGGTGAGGACGGAGGTGGTCTCCGCGCGTCCCTCCAGACTTTGCGCGCCACCCGGGCGTCACCTGGCCCACTGCACCCGAAGAACCCATTCCCACCATGACTTACTTTATAACACTTTTAATGTTTGAAACACTTAATTTAAAAACCTTTTTCTCATGGAAAAGTTCAAACATATACAGAAGTAGAAAGAGTAAAAAAATGAACGCCATGTACCCATCACCCAGCTTCGACAACTGATGCTCATGTCTCGCCCTGGTGTCACGGACACCCCGCCCCTGCACACACTGCAAGCGGCACCGTCTCCCGTCCTGCTGAGTTGTTTCGAAGCAAATCCCAGACATTGTATCGCTTCCTCCATAAATATTTCAGTGTGTATCACTAACACGTGAGGACTCCTTTTAATATAACAATACCATTGTCGCACTAGCAGTACTATTATCACACCAAAAATACTTCCTGAATAGCATCAAGTTTCAACCAGTGTCCATATTTCTCCAACTGCCTCATGAAAGTGTTGTTAATAGTTGAGTTTTTTCCAAGTCAGGTCCAAATAAGGCCCCTAAATGGCATCTGGTTGTTTTTAAAAGTTCTTTGAATTAAGGTAAAAATTTACACATAGTGAAATGAACAGATCTGAAGTGCATAGTTCTAAGAGTTTTGATCAGTGTAAACACCTTGTGTGATCAACACATTGATCAAAATTTAAAGGTCTCCATCACCCCTGAAAATTGACTCCCTTCCGCCCATCAACCCAGCCCAGAGGAAACTGCTGATCTGATTTCTATCATCACAGAGTTCTTTTGCCTATTCTAGAAATTCTCGTAAATGGAATCGAACGATATGTACTTTTCTGTGCCTGACTTTCACCCAACATAATGTTTTTGAGATTCATCCACAGTGCTGCATTAGCAATACTGTATTTCATTTTTTTAATTCCTTTGCAGTATTCCACTATATGAATTTAACACAGTTTATATTGTGACATATCCTATTAGGAAATACCCTGTTGATGGACGCTGGGATTGTTCCCAGGTTTGGGATGGAATGAGTAAAGCTGCTTATCCAGGTCATCTTGCAGCAGTATGCTTCCACTTTCTCTTTGGCAAATGCCCAGTAGTGGAACCGCTGGATCATAGGAAATACACATAGTTAACTTTATAAGAAACTGCCTTACAGTTTAGCAATGTGGTTGTACCATTTATGTTCCCACCAGCAAAGTGTGAGAGTTCCACTTGCCCCACATCCTCCAATGCTCGCTGTTCTCCATCCTTTTATTTTGAGCCATTGAGGTGAGTGTATAACTGTACCTCATTGGGTGTTGAAATTGCATTTCCCTGATGTGCTGGGGATGCGTTCTCCCTGTTTTTATTCATCTGAGAATGTCTTTATTTCACCGTTATTTTAACAAGATATCTTCCTTGGGTATAGAAATCTAGGTGGGAAGATTTTTCATTCGGGAGCTATTCCCTGCAGAGTCCCTGGCAGAGTCTTTCCCTGGATGTTTGGAATCCAGCCCTTGGCCACCCACAGCAACCCTCAGGCACATCGCTGCCTGCCCCTTTCCCTTGCAGCTTGCTCCCGCACAGCGGCATGCCCCAGGAATCCGCTTTCCCAACAGCCCCGAACTCCGGTCTCTGCCTCCTCAGCACAGTGAGAGCACCTGTCCGTGCCATCTCCTCTCCCCGCACCCATGCCGAGCTCTGGAGCTCACATCATGTGCTCCCGCCTCTCACGGATGCCAGGCTTACACTGGCTCTGCTAGAATACCTGAGAACATCTGCCTCACCTATTTTGTCCAGTTTTGGAGCTGTTTGCCAGGGGAACGTAAGTCTGAAACCAGTTCCCCCCTCATGACTGAAGTCCAAGTCCTTTCATCTGCTTTTTAAATATGTTTGTTCCCTTGCCCGCTTTGTTTGTTTCTTTGCAGTACCTTGAAGATACGTTCTCTGTCCTGTTGAGTCACGCACATGCTGGACTTTGCTTACTGCATCCCACTGCTGTTGTTTAACAGGAACCCACACCCCGTGGTTCCTGTAAACTGGTAGTTCCATCAGGAGGCTGGATTCAGTTCAGGTTGACTTTTTTCCAGACCGCTCAGAGGTTGAGGTGGACACTTCCCACAGTGTACGTGTTATGTTCAGTTGGTCTCTTTTTGTGAAGTGAGCGGCCTTAGATGTATATGACTGCCTAGATTTATGTTTTTATTATGGATTTGCATTGTGATGATATTCTATGTCAGTTTTCCTTCTCCATTCATTTACTGAGTGCATCTATAAAGACAAACTCCTCAGGATCACCTGTGCCACCTCTGTGGTTTCCCTGAGGTGCAGTCCTTCCAGGAAAGGCAGGACTCCTGGGTCCTTTAGACATGATCCCAGTAGTTTTTGAGAGCATCCTTGCTCTGTGGTGTGACAGAGTGTTCTAGGGTCATCCTGTATGTTTCCATCTGGAATCTACCATTTCTTCAGGGAAGCTTGGCTCCTTTTAATGGAAAATGGTATTTTAAGACCATAACCTAGGAGGTAAAGACATTCATAACTATTAAATAAATTCAAGGTCTCTTCAGTGAATATATAAGGAAATATATTTTCTTTTAAATTTTAAGAGAGATGATACACTATGGGTTCATACTGACATTTCCAGTTCAAAATTTACTTAATGTACTAAGGGGTCAGACCCCATTTTTCGATGTTTGATTGCTGGTAGCTTTAACGCCTCGCCTTTCCCTCCCCCTCTGCTCCACATCTGGGCAAGCTGATAAGAAAGCCCGTCTCCTCCCCCAGTGTCCCCCTCGCCCACCAGCTGCCACCAGCCCTCACCAGCCCCACCCCACCCACAGGCCAGTCACTTGTCCAGCTCTCTCAAGCATCATTCCTGACCTGCTTGGGAGGACTGCATGCTCCCCCTGGTGACCTCAATTATGTGAGTAATAAACCCTTTCATACCCTCTTGGTGGGTGTGTGACACGATCAGAACCAAAATACCAACCAAATTTTGAGTGAGAATCCCTTCTGCTTTTGCACTATGGCCACAGAACACTTAACTTTTTGATTTTATATTTATATTCTTTATTGAAAAACTCCATTCCTAGAAATGTTCACATAATCACTTATTTGCATTATTCTATTATAATCTGTAGATTCAGAATAATGACATCAATATTACTATCAATACAATTATTGAAAACTGATATTATTTTTCATTTCATTTTATCCTCAGGGAATGCCTATTTAGGGAGGTGCCCTTAAATTGTTGTGTTTTAAATGACTAAATTATTCCTCTGATGCCTGATACACATTTAGCTTTATTTTAATTTTCTCGTTTAGGATTTTTCTCTTTTGTTCCTTTTTAGATTTAATTGGTTTTATACTGTTATAAATATTTATACGGTTGAAAAGTCAAATCTATCAAAGAAGACAGGTGCAGGGAGATGGAGCTTCTATCCCTAACCCTCCCTTCCCTATTTTCACATTGTATAGTTTATCTTTCTGTCATGTTTTTAAATAAAAGCAAATATGCATACATATTCAGAAGCCTATATTTTAGACAGGCATAATATTCTATACACAACTTTTTCCACCTTACCTTGTGTACTCGATAATATCTGGAGGCAATCACTCCAGAGCAATATGTTGTAATAGATTAATGAAAGCCACTTAAATGTATTGAATCAATCGATATGTCTGATACAAATTCTGTTACATCGTTTAAGATACATTGATATAGACACATAGTCTTTCACTGTGTTGTCAGTGCTGTCTCTCTTTTTCATATAATTTGATATTTGAGAGTTTGCATTTATTACCTGATGATGGTTATGCTAATGTTAATGCCTTTCTATAATGCCTTAGTCCCTCGTTTTTGAGTCTGCTGGTTCCCTAAGTACTGAGAACACAATCTGTAATACCACAACAAATTTCTCTCAAGACATTCACCATGGCATTATTTGTAATAATAAAATATTAGGGAAGAAAATTTATCATTAAAACACATGGATGGGAAGGGTTATCAAAGTGATACTCACAAAAGTGAATGAGCGAATGTTGAAGTGATAAAACTCAATGGCAGCACGAAGATTGAAATAGTGTGTACACTCCTGCAGTGTGGAATCTGTTCTAGAAGCAACTAGAAGCCTCTTGAGGGTGTAAGCCTAGAAGTGGCATGATCTGGTGTGAGTTGGCTGAAGATCACTATGTCAACAGCTATCACCCTTTATAGGAGCCTGCGTCGAGGTCCTGAGGTCAGCGGGCGTTAGAGCACACCCTAGTCAGATTGGGATGCATGGAGTGGGGAGGTGCTAACGGAATTCCACGCGGGGAAGAGGTGTGTCCCATCCGGGACAGACAGCCCAGGTACAAAGGCCCAGGGGACTAGGCAGGCACAGAGACTCGGATGTCAGGGAGGAGCAATCCTGCAGACCCTGGTCGCCCCCCACTCCCCACCCCTGGGGGTGCTAGTGAAGGGGAAGGGAGAGAGGAGCCAGCTGTTGACCCGGGTGGGGGCGCTTGGGCCCTGTTCAGGGAGCCTGGGACGTGGGGCCGACAGGAGCTCGAGCCCCGTTAGCGAGTCCAGCTTTGGGCCAGGGCGGAAGACAGGCAGGTGCTCTTGGGTGTCGTGTGTGCCCGGGCTTCAGGGCCGGAGCTGCCGGCATGCGGACATCGGTGTCGGCAGGGTCTCGGAGATGCGGCCCCCACCCCTTGGCTATTGCGAGTCCCTATTTCAGAAGGACCCGCGCTCTGCGCTTCTCCTCGCCTGGCGGGGCCCATTTCCGTCCCGCCTCCTGCCCCACGCACTAAGGTCGTCCTCTTTCCGCTGATCGGAAATCGGGAGCGGGCTCGCGCGCAGAGACTAAGAGATAGCAAGGTGGGGAAGTGACGTTTGCGAGCCCCGAGCTCCCCATTGGCGCAGCGACCCCTCCGGGAGCCGCTGCCGGGCGCACGGCCTGGGTGCGGAGCGGCGCCTTCCGGTGGGCTCGGGGGCACCTGTCGCCCGACACCCACCGTTCCGGGGTGGGGATGAGACTCCGCCCAGGTTAAACGCTCTTGTGGGCGGCGCTTCCAGGAGCTCGGCCGCCCGGGAGGTGGAGCCCGGAGCGTCCCCGCCCTGCGCTTCCGCCTCCCGCCGGGGAAGGGGGCGCAGTGGCGGTCTGCCTCTGTGAACCCCAGCCCCAAGCCTAGCGGGCTGCGACGGGCCCCTGGCTGGCAGCGGTGGCGCAGGAAGGAGCCTCAGGTCAAGGTCAAGAAGGACATTTACAAAGAAACAAGACAAACGCCGAAGATTAAGAGACGCCCTTAGTGATGAGGTGCCCCCCACCTGCCTGGGCTGAGGCAGTGATCTCAGGGTGCAGTTCGCCACCGCCTTCCTTTTTCCTTCCAGCTCGCATTTCTACTTCAGTTCCCCCACCAGATTTTACCCTAAGGTAACCCACAGACTCTGTGCTTAAGAATCTCTTATTCACTCCCATTCTCCTTATCTGCAACTGTTTCTGTTTCTCTCCGTCTCTCCTCCCCTCTCTAAAGTATTTATGTTTGCGTATGTGTATGTAGACAATACTCACATGCGATATTTACTAAAGCAATTGATGAAGCAACATGAATGTTTCAAATTTTAATAAGTATTTATTGACAATAAACTCAAAATTTATTGGACATATACCCTACACTCGGATGGGCAGGGAGTCAGGGGAATTGTTGAAGGGGCCCTTTTTTGTTTGCCTGAGGCCGACGCCCACTGTCAATCTGGACCCTGGCAGGCAAGACTGGCAAGCGGGAGAAGGAAGGAAGTGGGAGAAGGGCCCAGGGCGGGAACTCTCTGCACACACTGCCCCTGGCTGACTGATTTCCCCTGTCAGTTCCTGCAGAGCCTGAGGCTCTGCAAATCTACTCCCTGAACGCCCCAGGCCCACATAATCCTGGAAAAGCTTTCCCTGCCCATCCCCAGTGGCTAGAGCTCTAACTGCAAGGTTGGGTTCCTGCCCTGTTAGAGATCTGATAAGGCTGGGAGGAGTCGCAGAGCCAGAAGCCAGCCTGGTATAGGGGCGCATGGGGCTCTCCTCCCAGAGCCACACTTAAAATTCAGCAGAGAGCACCACTGCAAAATGGCTGTCATAAAGCAGTCTAAAGATGGGTTCTCCCACAGATCTCAGACCCACTTCTCTAACCATTCCCTGGTCTTTAACTTCCTACTCTCTCTTGAGAATTGTTGGTCTGTATTCTCCAGTGTTTGTAAGATTGCTGAACACACATTCTAGCACCTTCTAGTTCTAATTAGGCTGCCTCCTTGAAGGTGGAAGAATTGTCCCTGAAAACAAGCAGTAATTAGGGTAACAAAAGTAGCATTTTAGGGTGTGTGTGTGTGTTATTCAGTACTGAGTTTTGTTTGAGTGTTTAATGGGGGAGGAAATGGAAACCAAGGACCCCCAATGGTTGGTAGTATCCCCCCATTTAATTTTTCTGCATCAGGGGTGGCTCATACAGTTTAGTTGCTGTCCTGCACGGTCCTTTGCTTTCCTGGGGTTTCTGCATTTCCGCAGGCAGTCTGTTTCTTTGTCGTTGAGTCCCTCTAGAGCAGAAGGGCTCAATCTTTTTGGCCTCCTGGTCCCTTTACACTGAAGAATTATTGAAAACCACCTAGAATTTTTATTAACATGGTTTATATCTATACTTACTGTATTTTAAATTACAACTGAGAAATTTAAAAAATATTCATGTATTATTTCACTTAAAAAATAATGAACTTGTTTCATGCTAACACCAATAACTTATTTTTATGAAAAAAATCTGTGTTATCCAAAATGAAACAAAAAAGTCAAAACAGCAGCATTATTTCACAGTTTTGCAAATCTCCGATACCTGGTTTAATAGAAGATAGCTGGATCCTCACAACTACTTCTGCATTGGGGGAGCTCCACCCCACGGTCTTGAGAGAATAAGTGAAAGGGCAAACAACATCATGTCAGCATGTGATGACATGCATGGTTTGACCTCACAGACCCCCCTGCAAGGGTTAGGAACCCCCGGAGTAACTGACACTGTGAGACCCCCTCTCTGGATCAAGGAAGCCCAGCTCCAGTTAGGACTGTTTTAGGATTCATCCACGTTGTCATGCGCAAGTTATTGTAACTGGAGAATTTTTTCTAATACCGAGACATTGTAAACCTAAACGTGTGGCAGTAGTAATAGAATAGACTAAGGCAGTCACGGTTTCCTGGAGCCAAATACTCTGCAGCCATGGAACAGAGAGTGAGAGGGAGGATGTGCTCCATGCAAGTAGGGCTGTTTTAATGCAGAGAACACAAAGTACAGAGCAATGTGTATATTCTGATCTTGTTTTGTGTATTTTTGAAAAGGAGAATAATCTATGTATGACCGGAAAAGACACAAGAAACTACTTTAAATAATTGGTTACGTCTGGTGAGATGGAGACATGGGAGAAGGTTTTTAATTTTTAGAAGTTTCCGACCTCCTGGCAGTGAGTAACCTATGGTGTTGCATGTATTCGGTCCTCAGAGTAAGGGTGGCAAGAGGGGCCGTCTCGGCAACGGGGCTGTGCATTTCTGCGCTCTCCGTGCTGTTTTGAGGACAGCAAGGAGGTGTTTTTCTTTCTGCGGGTTGGCAGCACAGCCGCGGCGCGAGCCAAGCCCCCTCCGCGCCGAGCGCTTTCCCCGCCTCCTGCCCCGCCCACGCCCCCTCTCGCCCTTCCTATTGGTCGCGCGCCGCCCCGCCCCGCCCAATCGTAGCGCTCAGCGGCAGAATTCGAATCGCCTCTTTATTTGAATCGGGTGGCGGTTGGCGGCAGTTGGCGGCTGCGGCGCCGGCGGGCGAGCTGACGCGGCGGGAGCCAACGCCCGGCGTCCGGAGCCGCGGCGGGCAGGGCCGTTGGTCGTCGGCGGGGGCGGCGGCGGGAGGAGCGGGGTCCGCGGGCCCGGGCGGGGCGAGCGCGGCCACGCGGGCGGCGTCCCCTGCCGCGAGGTGCGCGCGGCGGCGGGTGACGCGGGGGTCGCGGCGCCGGCCCGCGCTGTGCGGCTTTGGGTGCGGCGTGACGGGCGGTGGTTCGACTGGCGGCCGAGCGGGCGGACTCGCTCCAGGTGAGCTGCGGCCGGGGGGCTCCTGGGTGACGCGGGGCCCTCGGGGGACCTGGGCCTCGGAGGGAGCGGGCGGGGGGCGCGGCCTGGGCCCTCCCGCGGGGCGCGGCAGGAACTGCCGGGCGGCGCCGGCCCTGGTGACGGCGTCGTGGCCGCAGGACTCTGGGTCGCTGGGGAGCGCCTTGGGGTGCAGCCCGGACGTGCGGGGCTTTCCGCAGGTCAGTCGGGTGCGGGCCTGGGCGGCAGGGCGGAGTGACAATGGTACAGGCCACCCGGTGCGGTCACTCTCCGGTCTCTTCCGAGCGCCCTCCCTTCCCTTAGAGTGACTCCCACCTCTCCTGCAGCGGAAGAGTTGTCGCGAATCGGTTCTGCAAGCCTTTGGATACCCGTCCCTCCTCTGCGGACACACTCAACGCTTTGCTTAGACAATGGGGCCTTCGAGACGCCTCATTACCATCAAAAGGAGCGGGGGCGACGGCCCGCACTTCCCCCTGAGCCTCAGCACCTGCTTGTTCGGAAGGTGAGCCCTGCGGGAGGTTTTGGCTTAGAAAGCCGGAGATGTCCCAACAACAGGGCCCAGAAGCAGGCTCTAGGATTAGGCCTGTGCTCAAATTTCCTTGGTATTTTCCCTATACGTTGTCAACATAGTTGTTGATGTAGTTAAGTAGGTTTTTTAATCAAACAAAAATGTAAAAATTGATTTGGTGTAAAGCTTTCCACGGAGAAAGATGCAGGTGACTAATTAGCTTGGGGTACCCTTTAGAAGTCACTGCGTGCCTCGGCGACCCTCCTCACAGGGCGTGGCTGGCTGCTCTGTTCGCTGTAAGAAGGAAGGAAAGAAGTTGTATACTTGGATTTTGGTTGTTTTTGGAAATATGAAAATGGGAGGGAAAGTCCTCCCGCTTGTGTTTTGAGAACTATTCCACTTCTGCTGCCTTCGTGTTTGGTGGTGTCCTAACCCTGTCCCAGTAGGACAGGCACAATTACTGACAGCTCCCCCTGTCGACTTCCAACATGTGTCCCTCTGGAGGTGTGAGAAGGTTGCCCTCCCTGTGTGGTCTGGTCTCACCCCATCCTCCCAACATCACCTACCTGGTTCATTCCACCTAAGGCATTCCAAACTTGTTCACTTTGGTACTTTTACACAGTTGGACTCTTATGACTGAAAAGTTTACCCTACCCTCAAACGTGAGTGCTTTGTTTCCATCATCTCAGTGTCAGTTTAAAGGGCACCTCAGACTAAACCCTTCATGAAAGCTTGTCTAACAGCACAAGTTCAGGGATGAGTTTTTGGTTGCTTTCTCCCGCTAGACTAACCTCCCCACAGGCAAGGACTATCTTGTTAATCATGGACACAGGACCAGGTATGGTGTCTGGCATATTATATGTGGTCAATAGCTAGCATTCTAGTAAGTGTCCAGTAGAAATATGGACTGGAGATTTAGATTTGCAATCAGTTGATAGCGGTGGTTCTCACAGGGCCATTTTACTTTCCAGGGGCATGTGATAAGATCTGGACATTTTTTTCCATGGCACAATAGAGGAGGGGCATGTACTGTTATTAATATCACTGAGCAGAGGTCAGGGATGCTGCTAAGCATCCTACAATGCACAGGGCACCCCCCACAATACCAAAGTATCTGGTCCAAAATGGCAACAGTGCTGAGGCTAAGAAACACTCATCTGTATTGATACTCCACCAAACTAATTCTCAGTTCTATGGAGATAGTCTTTCTTTTGCTGGGATATTCCAGGTATCTTAAAATCTAACTCTCTTTGTAGAGTTAAAGAAGCTGTTCATTTTCCATAGCTTCCTTCCTCTTCAAAAGAAAAAAATAAACATTTGGGTCTCAAACTGCAGTCATTTTGCTTTTTGTACAGTAGTACTTAAATAAATTTTTATGCAAGATTTTATAATTCAGAAACTAATTCATAAGTGTTTGGTCACATGATATGTGTAGGAAGAGATATTCTTAGACTCGAAAGGTTCTTATGGAGAACAGACAGGCCATTGCACAGTTTGTTGAAACTTTTAAAGTCACAGGATGAGCAAGAATACCAGAGACTCCAGGAACCTGCTAATGAACTCTACTGACTGTTAGTTTATGTGTGGGTTTAGGAATTGTCCCTTCCTCTGCTTTGTCATGATGTTAATTTTTTTGTTGCTTGCAAATTAGTATTTTTAATGTTTGAAAACTGTCAGTTAATACAGTGTAGTTTTAAAACAACAGTGAAAAAGCTCACTTGTAATGAGCATTTACTATATGCCAGGCAAATGAGTGACATATACAACTCATTTAATTTTTTGAATAACACCATGATGGAGGTGCTAATGTAACCTCTTTTTTGTATATGAAGAAACTGAGGCAGAGGTGCTGTCATAAAATACAGCACATTTGGGGATGATTATGGTTAAATCTTTAAATATGTAAAACATTACGAACAAGTATAATTTTTTTTTAAAGCACAATATTAAAAACAGTCATTTGCCAAATTGGTATAAATACTGCTTTGTGTCTTTTAAGTGTAGCTGTTTATATAAAAGATATTCATATTCTAGCATTTTCTGTTATATTTTTATGTACTCTAAGTTTTAAATATCTAAAATAGTTGCAATACTTCCAAAAATTCTTTGCAAAATACAAATATTATTTACATTGCCTATTTTGTTTTATTATTCCTTTATGTCATTAAATTTACAGATCTAGCATACTATTCAAATACTGTTTGATTCTGAGAAATTGAGGTAGTTTTTTTAAAAGTTGTAAGAACCAAAAAAAACTTAATTCTTTTGCATTAAGGGGTATTGAATGTGACATTCGTATCCAGCTTCCTGTTGTGTCAAAACAACATTGCAAAATTGAAACCAATGAGCAGGAGGTAAGTTGGTTTTTAGAAGTCAATTTTTAAAACTTTTTAGTTTACTGTTTATCTATTCATTAGTTGCATATTTTCCCTCTTATTTTCACTTGTAGGCAATATTATATAATTTCAGCTCCACAAATCCTACACAAGTAAATGGGTCTGCTATTGATAAGCCTGTACAATTAAAACATGGAGATGTAATAACTATTATTGATCGATCTTTCAGGTAGGTAAAAACTCATTTTGCTAACAATGAATGGCACCTTCTGATTTACCATAAACTAGTCTCACAATTCAACAGTGATCCTTCTTTAATGTTGATGATGTCAAAGTGTTTCAATGGTTTTATTTTTAATTCTAGTCTTAAATTAAAAGCACGTGGATCTAGAGGGATGACAGACAGGGCTCAAATCGATAGAATCCAAGGATTTGAGTGCATAGAATTATGTAAAACAAAGGTGACCTTGTCCTAAAGAAGTTTATTTCATTGTGAGTGTTGTGAAACTGCCTGAGATTGAGATTTTTAGTTTCTTTTTTATTTTAAAGCAAAATAGACTCATAGAGAAAGTTACAAGACAAGATGTATAGGTCAATTTATCATGATGTGAACATCCTTGTGAGTACCGCCTGTTAGGGACTGAACTGTATGTACTCTCCCAAAATCCATGTTTGGAATCCCTAACTCCTAGTATCTTAGAATGTGACTGTGTTTGGAGAGAGGGCACTTAAAGGGGCAGTGAAGTTAAACTGAGGTCATTAGTGCGGGCCCTAATCCAACGACCAGTGTCATTATAATAAGAGGAGATTAGGACACAGAGACACCAAGGGAGCAGGTGTCTAGAAGACAGACCATGTGAAGAGGCTGCGGGAAGGCCCATCTGCAAGACCAGGAGAGGTGCCAAGGAATCCAACTCTTGATCTTGGACTTCAGCCTCCTGAACTGTGAGACATAAATTTCTGTTGTTTCAGGCACAGTCTGTGGTATTTTATTATGGCAGCCCTAGCAAACTAATACATCTCCAATTCATAAAGAATATTTCCAGACGTTTTTCTCATGCTGTCATCTAATCACTACTTCTTTCCCTCACCAAGTAAACCACCACTGTGGCATTTATGATACCATGAAAGTCTTTGGAGTTTAACCACCTAAGCATGTATCTCTAAACACTGTAGTTTTGTCTGTCTTTTTGAAACGCCTTAACAGGGAATTAATAATGTACATATTTATGTCTAACTTCTGCTCTTACGCATGTGGGATTCATAGCATGTTGGATGTCTTTGTATTTTGTTCTTTCTCACTGCATATGTGTTACATTGAAAAAATATGTTCAATATATACAATAATGTACATAATGATACAGAATCCATTCATTCTGGCAGGATATTTGGCTAATTTTCAGTTTTTGAAATGTGTCAAGGCTTGCTTTATAATAAGATATAGTTAAAATTTTTACTAATCTATTCTGTGTACTTGAAAACAGTGTATGTTCTATAGCTACCAGATTCAGTGCTCTATCTACATATGTCCGCTAGAGTCAAATCTTACATATTCTGAGTAATTGCTGTCAGAGATACGTTGAAATCACCAAATGAGGATTTCTTTTTCTTTTTTTTCTCTGTCAGTTTTTGCTTTACATATTTTGAGGCTATACCATGGCATACAAATTTAGAATTATGTCCTCCTGGTGCATAGAACTCTGTCATTTAGAAATGTCCTTGCCTTTAGTAATGCTTTCTGCCTTAATGTTTCTTCTGGATGATAAATATAGCTAAACTAATTTCTTTTTGATTTGCACTTGCATAGTATAACTTTTTCCATCCCCTTAATTTCAACTTTTCCTAATTCTTATGGTTTAAGTTGTCTCTTGGAACCCACTGTCAGGTGAATTTTTGAATCCATTCTGCTAATGGATCTCTGCCTCCATTACTGCCTTCTTTTGTATTAAGTAGATATTTCTTAATCACCACTTAAATTCCCTGGACATTTCTTTTACTGTACTTCTTGGGAGTTTGTCTTCATTTTTAAAGGATACTTTTTATTGAATATAGACTTCTAGGTAGGAAGTATTTGATGTGAAATGGAGACCTGAATTATTATACTTCCCTAAAACAAGATACTGTTCAAATTGAGATCAACTGATATGATTTCAAGACCTCCAGCAAAGATTTAAAAATGGATTTTAAAAAGAGGCACTTGATTCAGAACTCTGTTTACCGTGAGAAATGTTCCAGGTGCCTGACTGCTTCAGGTCTTACTTTGGTCACATCTAAACTGAAATCAGGTCATTTCTGAGGTTGAAAAGTTTTCATTATGCAAAATAAAGGATTGCTTCTATGAATCGATCACTGAGATCTGTCAGAACAATTATGTATCTTACTAAATGTAGTCTTTCTGAGATGTGCCTGTCTTGTTCAGACAGGGATTGAGTAGGTGGGAAACTGGAGTGATCACATCGTTCTGATATATAGCTTTACAGTTACCCTAAAGTATATGACTTCACAATGTGATTAAGAGTCAGTTGCCTGCAGGCTTCCTGGTTGACTTTCTAAGCCATCAAATGACTTCGAAGCATCAAAATCAACTAGAGAAAACCTGATTTCAATCTCGTATTCCTCAGTTTTGCACATAGACAATGCTTGGGAATATGGTTGAATCATACCCAGGCTAGTCAGTGGTCAGAAGTTAATCGGTCCCCGGTCCCCATCCCCTGGCAATGGTGTTTCTTTTTTATTTATTTATTTATTTATTTATTTTGGAAAGAGTATATCTGTCAGCAGGGCGATGGTGTTTCAAAACTAACCTGATGCAACTTAGCTAAATGTTTACTGTAAAAACATTTTTCTAACTCTAAATTTATTTCTTTGTATAAGGTAATATCTTGAACAAAGCCTGAAGTTTGTTCCTTGGTCTTTGAACATAACCCAACATAGAGACTTCAGTTCTTAGGGCACAAAGCATTAACCTGGATCTGTGTCTGTCATTCTATGCACTGCAGGTATGAAAATGAAAGTTGCCAGAATGGAAACAAGTCAACTGAATTTCCAGGAAAAATACCGGAACAGGTAATGGTTAATATTTTCTAAGTTTGAGCTGTGATTCTTTTTGATGAATGACTTCTCACTTCAAACCAGTGAGAAAGGAGAATGGCTTACTGGTTATAGCAGGAAAATATAACTAAAGTATTAAAACAAGTTGAACTTAGACATATTAAAATAATCTAAAGCTATATTTCCTCTTTATTCTTCAAAATCAAAGTACTAAGCCAGTCTTATACTTTCGGTCAAATAGTCTATACTAGAGTATTTCGTGATCTCATCTGGCAAGCCTATGGTTAGGACAACTCCAACATACAGAACTAAAATTCAGAAACTATATTATCTGGCAGTTCATTTTGTCTCCCAGTCATTGTACTCATACATATTTCTTATTCATGTGAAATAATCATGTTATGAAAATTATGAGTGGCAAAGATGCTTCCTGATTTTGACAGACAGATGACTTATAAAACTGGAAGAGAGTTCCTATACTTTGTCCTGTGATAAAATCCTATAACTTGAATACATCAATACCAAACAGGTATTCTAGTGGTACAGCTTATTAAAAAACAATTGTGGGCATGTGCTTGAGGATTTAGTGGGATTTAGTAGGTTTAGGATAATTTCTGAGAATTCCTCCTTTCCTACTTTTTAGGTTGCTCCTCAAGCTAGTTTCATATGAGCTTGTTGGAATTTTTTGGCTTAAGAGACTTATCCTAGGTGCACCTGAAATTAGCAATAGGTCACTTGAATTTCAGCATCTCTGCCCTGTTAAGTGTTGCTTCTTCCTTATAGGAGCAACCTTACCGTTGAGCCTGGTATTCGTAAGTTCCTGTGGTACAAGCTAGTTTCTGAAGTACCCCACACGGTCACCATATAACCTGTTAGTAGGTGGAAGTAAATACCAAAAAGCTAGTTGAACTGTGGATTAGACATGTGCACTCAGTAGTCCCCGACTGTTTGTTTTGTTACTGGTCTATGATAAAATAGGTATTAAACCTGAGTATACAGGAAATGTTATAGCAATTTGAAATGTAGGATTATATATTTTACGTATTTTTAATTTTATTAGTAGTTCATTTATATTATTTAGTCATAAGATTCTTGGTCCACTTCAGATTGGAAATAAAAAGCTCTCCCCTCACATAGATAGTTTTAGAAACAAGGTGTTAGATACGAAGAAATTTGAAATCGATTAAAGAAATTAAATTCTTTGGCTTTGGTAATATTTCTTGGATGTTTTGCTTAATAATCCAGATGATATAATTTTCCTCCTTTGGAACATTAGACTTTTGTATCTTATAGAGTTGTTTAGTTCTTCCACCCCTCCAAAAACTTCCACATGAAGAAGGTGCAGACACTATTTACCGGGGGTGAGTAGTGGTGCTGGGTCAGATTCCCAAGCTCTGGGCTGGCAGTGCCTGTGGATACGCTTGTTTCTGCTGTGCCTTCACTTCCGAGCTCTCAGATGTACCCTAAATGTCTGGCTGCCAAAAGGGCACATGTGCTAAGTGGAGCCTCGATTCACCGACAGGTTCTGTGGCCCGTATCTCTTAAAATTGATTCTGAAGTCAAGAATTCTGTGCCTATGGTGGGTTACAGGTCTTCAGTGTAGGTGATGTTTAATTTTGGTTCTTCTTCCATATGATGTTGGGAGATAACTAAGGAAGTTATAAAAGCTCACTGAGGTTTGATTTCAGTAATTTTAAGCCTAGAATTTGTTTCCTATTAGTCACTTACTATAGATTTTTAAAAGTCAGCTAAGAAGTACTTATATCATGACCACTAGCTCCCAAATGACTTGGGTCCATTGCTCAATAAAATCTCTAAAATTCACATAAGAGAAGTTTGGTAAAGGAAACAGTCAACAAGAAGAATGTTTTCATTTGTTATGACTATCAGTATTTAGAAGGCATTGAAGTCACTATTCTTATTTTCCCATTTATAGGGACCATCACGCCGTGTGTCAAGATCTAGCTTCTCTTCTAACCCTGGTGAGCAGTGGTTTGGTTTTGTTTGGGATCCTGAAAGATCAGGTCTTTCTAAAACAATGCCAAGGAAGGGACAATAAGAATGCAAGTGTTTAATATGTCGTCGGTTGAAAAATCTAAGAGGTGTCATTTAACATGTGAAAAACAGGCAGATTCCTGAGTTAAGTTTTCCCTTAGTGATTGCTGGGGTACTGTACTTAGGGGAGAGTCCAAGTATAAGAAAATTGCTTCAGTTGTCAACTTAATTCTCAGTAGTTTGATAGCATATATGATATTTCTTTCATACTGGTTATCTGAGACAAATGTAATTTATTTATTTGGATTGTAATAACAGATTCATAAGAAATACAAATTTTAGGCATTAAATAATTTGTAGACTAAGTGAAAAGCTAGGTTATAAGATAATTTGAAACAATTAAAATATTAAATTCCAATGTTAATCATTGAGAAAATGTTGAACTTCTGTTTCTTATTTTATATTATTCATTGCCAAGATGGGGAAGACCAAGATTCCAAAGCCCATCCAAAAGACACTGCAGAAAATGTTTCAGGAAGGCCTCTGGTCCATGTCAAGAGTGTCAGCAGAGACAGTTCTACCTCAGGTGGCTCAAAAGGCAATGTTGCCCAGGAAACCCCTAATGTTCATTCCTCAGAACGTCCTGGACATAATGGGAGAAATGCAAGTGATCCCACTTCTGGGGACGTTAAAGAAAATTCCAGGGTACAATTAGTGAGCTGTCATGGAGAATTGAAGTCTTTCTCCTCTACACAATGTCTTGACAGTAGTAAGAAAAATGATTCTCCCTTCAGGGAGCTTTATCGATCAATGAAGGAAGAGTTCAAGGTAAAATCACAAAAAGAAAATGTTCTACAATGTCGTAGAAAATCAAGATCACAAACTGATTACGCAACAGAAAAAGATAGTGCTAATGGTTTACAGAAGGAGACCCAACTATTGGTCTCAGGTCAACCGAGACAGAAATCTGGCAGAAGTACCCCCAGTAAGGCAGCCCCTGCTTCCCCTGAACTAGATTCTGGCCAGAGGGAGGGAAAAGGAAGTGACATGGAGTCTGTTCTGACTTCCAAAGAGGCCGTGGGTTCCAGCATTCCTTTCTCTGACACAGCTAAAGTGAAGACCCCGAGACAATACTTAGAACAACTAAATTCTTCACAGAAACGTAAGAGTGAAGACCTGTATGTTCTTAGTGGAAGAACATCTGTGAATCTGGGTAACATTGAAGACTTCAAGGCAAATGATAAAACACTTACTCCTCGGAAGCTTTTAACTAGAAATCAAATACCAACTAAAGTTGAAGATGCTGCCAACTGTGCTGGTAAACCAGGAAATCTCTCTTCCAAAAACAGGAGGAGTATTCCTACAAATGTGCGAGTTCTGCCTACAGAAACAGAAATTCAGAATGAGCCTTTTTTAACTCTATGGCTCACTGAAGTTGAAAGGAAGATTCAAAAGGATTCTCACAAGCCTGAGAAATTGGGCACTGCAGCTGGACAGATTGGCTCCAGTTCACCTAGTCTTAGTTCAGTTGATACCAGCAACTTTGGTGATTCCATTAGTAAGTTTATTTAACTGTAAATTTATTTTTCGTAAAAGAATAACACCTACCTTATATTTAGACAGGAATTAATGAGACTATCTTGCAATCAGTAATGACTATCTTTGTGGTAGATAATCTAAGCATCTAGGGTAAAGGGTGAGACAGGCATGTTTGTTGTTTCTGTTGACAGGTGAATACTGAAGGCTTGGGTAATTGTAACAAGGAGTGAGAGGGGAGGTGCAGGTTGTCAGGGGCTAGTTAAGAAGATAGGGTGGTCTAAGAGCATATCTGATTCTCCTTTTCCATCTGTCACAAAGCAGAAAGGAGAATAATCGCATTTGCTTTCACATTGGGTTGAATTCTGAACTACAATGAACTATATCATATGAGTTTGGTCATTTGGAATAAATCACTGGAAATCCCATGGAAATCATAGAACATAGTGGTAACTCTCAGGCATTTATACGCTGTTCTCAGAGTCTCCTACAGGAAATTTGGTGTCAACAATGGATCATACCAGGGGATCATAAATGCCAGGCACATGTCTGTGTGCTTCCCAGACATCAACAGCTTTGACCCTCAGTAAATTCCCAGTGTCTGTGGGTCGGTTTCCTTTTTATCTCTGTGTTGTAAATGAGGAAACTGACGACCCAGGGTCAATGTGGCAGCTTCTTGGCATCTTCCTACACTTTTCAGGGTTGGCTTATAGAAAGAAAGAAAATATCTCTAGATATTCTGTGGCAATAACCTTAACATCAGGACTCTATTTCCACAGATGGCCCATAGTGTTGGGCCATGTAGATATCTATAAAATGTGACCTGGAATGTCAGTCCATGCTCCACTGAGTCTTGCAGAGGGGTGGCATCTCTTAGATAAGGGATTTACAACAACTGGATGCGTGGTGGGATGCATCACATGAGTTGACTGTCAGAACCACCTGGAGTTTTCACAGTTCACATTCTCCTTTCTAGGTAGGTCCTAGAAAGCCCAAGTGCATTTTTTTTTAGAAAGTTCTCTCAGGCCGTCATGCCCCGCCCTACCCCCGCCGCACACATGCACACTTCAAAGTGAAAGCTACCGTTGCAGACTGATCACTTTCTTAAGCTATGTCCACGTGTAATTTTCCAATGTTTTAAAGAAAACTTCTGTACCGTCCAGTTGTACCTGATGTCTAGTGGTCTCTCCTGAGATCTGTCAGGGACTCTTGAAGCAGCTTTAGCTTCATCAATATTGCAAGAGAAGGAAGGTGTGCTGTGGGTGTTCGTTTTTAATGAATTTTCAACTGGTTCATCTTTAGTATGAATGTGAAATACACTGTAAGTCTTGGTACGGTTTTTTCATTGCTCTTTCCACATTTATATTCATTACTCCAGATAAGAGTGAGGAAAGGTCTTTGAAAAGAAGGCGTGTGTCCTTTGGTGGTTGTCTAAGACCGGAATTGTTTGATGAAAACCTGCCACCTAATACACCTCTCAAAAGAGGAGAAACACCAACAAAAAGAAAGTCTCTGGTCGCTCACACCCCAACTGTCCTGAAGAAAATCATTAAGGTGAGTTTAATAATTAGTGTTCCCATTCCTGCCTGATGGCTCACTCAACGTGGGTACATACTCCTTCCAAAGTTCTGATGCAAGTAGAATTACAATTAAGACCCTTATTTTTTAATAATTAAGATTTTTAAGAGACTAAATGAAGGCTCATTTATTTGGATGCTGAAGAAGGAACATCTGGGTCCCTCACTGTGGTCCTGAGGCAGCTGAGCAGGGCGTCCTCCACACTTTCCCTGTAGTGCAGAGGTCCCCGACACCCACACATATAGCTCCACACAGTTGCCCTGTGGTTACAGTAAAAACGGCAAGTTAAAAAGATTCCGAAGACATCACCACATATAACCATAAGGATGGCTTTATTTTCTTTAGAGTCATGAGGTCACAGTTAAGGCATTTAACTGGGGAAAAGGAAAATCATTGGTGGTAAAACATCTATCTTTGACACAATCGGCTTTTTAGAACTCAATCACCTTTTCCTGCACTATGCTGTCCGCCTTTTTAGATCTCTGGAAAGGAATGGCCCTGTGGCCCACCTTCAAAACAGGGCCTGGGCAGTCTTTGTTTCTTGTCTTACCAACAGGGAGGAAAGCAATACCGGTTGCCCTTTGCATTTCACACTGGCTCCCCAAGGAAAACAGCCCTTCTTTCATACAGATCGCAGGGGGCTGGGCACCCAGCTGGTGTTTGCAGGGACAGATCAGAGCAGGCCTGTCTCACTGGTCAGGCCTCTCCTTCAGTCCTTCCTAAATATCTCAACTCGCACCTGTTTGCTCTTATTTCACTTTTCTTTCTGTTAAATGACTAGGGCAGTCTTACCTCTCCCTTTGTCTTGAAAGACACTAGTTTAAACATTTGGTACTTTAAGATTTAAACAGCTGAAATTCTTAATTAAGTAGGTTTCTAATATTTATTGTGGAGAAGTTACATCCTTGGTAAGGTTTCTCATGACCATTTCTGTCTTGTCAGGAACAGCCTCAACCATCAGGCAAAGAAGAGTCTGCTTCCGAAATCCATGTGGAAATGATGGCACAAAACATGTTCGTGAGCTCTCCAGCTTCTAGTCCTAGGAACACTCCGGTTGCCAGTGTGCAAAGCCGTAGGTCATGCAGAGCATCCTCTGCTTCAAGTGGCAGCAAATCTCAGACAGATATTCCTAATAGAGGAGGGAGAAGGAGTGGCAACCTGCCATCAAAGAGAAATTCTATCAGCCGAAGTCAACAGGATATTTTACAGACGATTTGTTCCAAACGAAGGAGTGGTGCTTCTGAAGCCAATTTAATTGGTTAGTATCATATTGGCAAATATATATTAAGGTGAATTTTCTCATTAATTAGTTTTTAAAAAGTTTCATCATCTTTTCCTTTGACAGTTGCAAAATCGTGGGCGGATGTAGTGAAACTTGGCGTGAAACAAACACAAATTAAAGTTGCAAAACATGGCCCTCAAAGGCCAAAGAACAAAAAACAAAGAAAACCCAAAACTCTGAAGGTATGAGGCTCCACTGTGAATTGCGTGTTTGCACATGCTGATATTAAGATTGCATGACCTGTGTGTTTATGCTTTTGATCATCTCCTTCCTGTTTTCTACAGAAGCCTGTGGATGATGTTCACAGTCAGTTTAGTACCGGCCATGCAAACTCTCCTTGCACCATAATAATAGGGAAAGCTCATACTGAAAAGGTAAACGTGCCTGCTCAGCCCTACAGAATGCTGAACAGCTTTGTTTCCAACCAAAAATTGGACTTTAAGGAAGATCTTTCAGGTAAAAACAACCTCATCTCTTATAAATCGTAACACTTTGGGTCCTACTATTTTTTATTTTGTAGATTATTTGTTTTGCCACCTTTTGTTTAATCTGCTGTGAGCAAGATTATGGATAAACAATTGAGTCAACTTTCTGGGGTGGTAGTATTCAAGGAAGACAAAGCTGGTTTGGATTATGCGGACAGCTCTCTGACAATTTTTGGAATCAAGTGTCCTGCATGAAGTAGGAATGGAAATGTTAAATGCTTATATTTACCCTGGAGAGCAGCCTGCCTATAGAAAACTGGAAATTGCTTTATTGTAAAGAAAGGCAGCTTATTCTTAAAATTGCTCCTCTCCCAACAGCTATACTAATATTTTATCATAGATGTGGATCAGTTGTTTTTGAGTAATATTTTGCTTTTTCAAGATTTACTTTTTTTCTAGGTAGTTTAACTGTTTCTTAAAAGAAAGCTCTATGAGGAGTTTCCCTTAAACAATTAATAGTTGAGCAAGTGTTTCCACTCAATTCCCACTGTCTGTAAAAGTGTGGCCTGACTTGCTTAATGTCATAGCAGTTATGAATGAGGCCAAGAGAGCAGATTTTAGGTTTCAAGGGGTATAATTTGTCCAGTGGTTCCTACCGTGTACACCTTGGAAGGGAAGTGAGATTTGAACTGAATATGTGGAATCTTATTTTTATTTCCTGGATGAGCTGGAAGAATTGTTATATTCTTCAGTATAATGCATGCAAGTTACCCTCTAATTAGAGTCATAGTTGGATTAATTCATTTATCTTTTTTAAAAAAACTTACAACAAAAAATCCTACAAGGCTAAACAAAAACAAAAACATATAGACTTATATACATGTATTCTTACAGATTATGAACACGTACGAATGTACTAATATATATGTTACAAAATGTTCAAAACAAACCCTCAAAAATACTTTTAAGAAAAAATAAAATGTTAAATAGTCTGTGCCTGGGGTCCTGGGTTGCCTCAAGCATTCCTTCTTCTAAGACACTTCCTTAGAGTCAAACAATTCTCTCCTTTCGCTGTGAGTCAGTTTTATTACAAAACATTACTATCTGCTGACGACTACATCCTGGACATTTTAAGTTCTACCGGAAAGGCTATAGAAGGAGGAGATTTTTAAGTGAAGGGAGTATTCTTGAAGGGAGTCCTCAGAACAGGCTTCCCGAACACACTGGTAGGTGACTGCCAGATGGAAGTGGCATTGTCATCCACTGAGGCGAAAATGATAGACGTAAGGAGAATGTGGGATTATGTGAGTCTTTCAAAAAGTTACACCTTATATATAAAGTACTATATTATTCTTTTTTTTCCTGAGATTATGTCAGTACTACTTTTTTGATGTTAAAATGGAATGATGATGATATTAGATTTTTTTTAAGAATACATGTCATTACTTGACAGCACTGAAAATGGGCAGCCTCTGTCATTTTGGAAAATGTGGGTGCATGTTATTTGTACCCAAAATCTAGAACGGAGAAACCCAAGAGTCAGAAAATGGCATGAAGGCACTTGGCTTCTGGATTCTAGAGGGGAGGCCCTCTAGGTTAGGAGCTATGACCAGAATTCATGTCTACAAGACCACAGAGGTCAGCTAACTTAATTTGTTTCCAAGAAAAGCAAAGAAAAGAGCATAATATATCTTCTCTTTGCTCTCATTTGACAAAATGAGTCCACTATTAATGGAATCACCCTTTTAATGAGATCCTGTATACCAGGAACTCTAGGGAAGGATCTGCTGTTACTTCCCATAAGTTGCTTAGTGTATGAAAGGACTGGAGTGGTTGTTTGCACGTATAAGCAATATGTCAATCGTTTTTCAAATATTTTCAACCAACAGGTCTAAGTGAAATGTTCAAGACACCGGTGAAGGAGAAGTCACAATTGATGAGCTGTGGTCCTGTCCCTCTTTCAAGTTCAGAGAATTTGCTTGGAAAAAAGTTTCAAGTGACTAATTCAGGAGAAAAACCTCTGCTACCCACTTCAGAGAGTTTTGGTCGGTTTGCTTGTTTTCCTAGACTGTGATGTTTTTGGATAGAAGCTTATAGATGGTATTTTTTTGGTATTTTCTAAAACAGATATTCCTGATAAAGTACCATTCCATCTTCTCTGTTCTTTTTTTGAAGGGGAGATTCCCATCAGCAATTCAACTAACGTTGGCATTCACTGACTTACAGAGAAAGACTGACTCAGTCAATAAGTTTGAATGACCTGTGTATACTTGGCTTCTTTATTTATTATAAATAAAGAGGGCAACATAGCACAAAGATACAATGGTGTCTCATACTTACATATAAATTACTCAAATTAAAAATTACTGAAAATTACAAAAAAGAAAGATAACATTTTGTTTACTATGCAATTATTCCTGCTAGTCTTCTAAGTGGGAGCAGGCCCAGGGTGAGTGTGAAATCAGAGAGGGGAATCTGTCTTCCTCTCTTATTTGGTGCTGGTCACTGGCTTCCTGTCATGGAGGGAATGGCTTGCTACCCTGAAGATGCTTATGTAGTTAAATATTGCCTGTGTAATAGGGACCCTAACCGTACCAAAGTATAAGCCATGTCATTTCACTGGTGGTTCGGGGCAAGAAACAGCTGTTTGTTTCTCATGTTTGAAGAAAAAAAAAAATGGCTGTATTCATGTCAAGGACACATGACATAGCAGCCTTCAGAGGATCCTTCTTTAGGAGTTTTTTCCATTATATAATCAGTACAGAGCCTGAAAACCCCACTGTATCACCAAATAACATATTCTTAAATGTGTATAGCTCTTGTGTAAGATAGATTTCTAGCCACATAAGTAGCCTGATGTCCCCAGTCAGGGAGATATGAAGCAGAATATTTGGTTCTCATACTGTTTTTCATGAGGATAAGATACTAAATTGGCATAAGACAGGGAGCAGAGTATATTTATTGTATATTTTTTTCCTTCTCACAGGAGAAAATGTGCTCTTCCATACTCGGAATGCAGCAAAAGAGCCTGATACACACTCTGCAAGCCCTGCCTTACAGCAGCAGTGTGTAAGAGAAAATGAGATTCCAGTGAAAACTCCAAGGAACATCTATAAAGCGACTCCTGTTCAGATGAAAACCTCAGATACTGAGACAGAGCCTTCAAAGACAGTATCCCATGCAAACAGGTTAAGAAGGTCCATGGAGCTCAGAAATCTGCAGAAGCTGCCTATAGAAAGTAAGAATGAAGACACAAAAACTGACACTCTTGAGGGCGTCATGGACAAATGTCTGAGGAGGCCACCACTACGAGAAAAGAAAATAGGAGAGATGAAAGAAACCAAACAACTTTTTGAAACATGTAAGGAAATTATCGAGTCAAAAGAAAATTCTGAAATGATGGTAGCAGGGAGGGGATCAAGAAGAACTTGGGGGCATAAAAGTGAGCCAGCTTCCAACCCAGCAGGTCTCAAGAGGTGGCCCGAAACCACACCCATGAAGGACATGACACATACTCAAGATCTCCAAACACCAGATCTCATCAAGAAACCAAGGAATGAGAAGGATAAGACCACTAAAATATACCGGACATGTTTACAAGCAGAGCCAGTCAACACTCCCACAAGCTTGAACAGAGAGCTCAGGATATCTCTGGGGAAAGTGGATGTGAAAGAAGAGCTCTCAGCTGTCAGCAGGCTCACACAAACACCAGGGCAAACCGTGCACACTCACAAAGAACCAGTGCCTCATGGTAAAGGCACCAAAATGCTTCAGGAAACTCTACGGCAGAAAGTGGACCCAGAAAACTCTGTAACTGGAGTGAAGAGATGGCCAAGAGCAGCTAAGGAAGGGGTCCAGTCACTGGAAGATCTGTCTGG
>CAUYRT010029367.1:0-15314 GCA_963574885.1 Lepilemur ruficaudatus
TTATAAATAACATTTCACTTGATTACTGATGCTCAAGATTTATTTGAGGTCTTCATATTAATTATACCAACTGTGGAACACCAACTACAGCTAGTACAGAAGAGACAAAGTGATAAATTCATAGTCCTCACATTAGTCTAGAGTTTAAATCTGTCTAATAAATTGTTAAATAAGCCATTAAAGCTAAGTTTTGCAGTTATATGGTAGTCAAATTCCATGTTTACATTCCTTGAAGAAATACAATATAGCAAAAAATGAGAAAACCATGGGCCATCCTTTCCCAATATTTTTACCTTGAATGCAAACTTCACAGCAATTAAAAAAGGCCATAAGTACAAGTGCATGTAAATCTTGAAATAAAAATATGAACTTTTTTGCATGATATCTTTGCAATTGTTTTTGCAATTGTTTTGCAATTGTTTTGTTAATGGATGAAATTTTAAAACTTTTTTTCATTAAACAATTTTTTATTAGAAAACAATTTAAAATAAACAGAGGAGACACAAAAACCAAAACATTTCTTATCAGCCACAATATTCCCGGTAACAATAGAACCATCAAATTGTATCATGAGAGATTTAGATTCTGTTTTTTTGTGAATGATTTTATAAAGAGTATTTCATTTTAATTATTTGTTTATAACCAGTTTTGCTTTAAAAATATGCCAGAGAAAGTTTTTTTTTTTAATTGGGGGAAAACTACAAAGCATTTACAGTACCATGTTTACAGTCACAATTTGTAGTGAGCTGATTCCCCAAAATGTATTACCACTCAAGTTGACTTATCTTGTTACATTCAGAAATCTACTCTGTCAAAGTAGTCCAGAGAGTGCATACATAGTGCTCCAACTGTATCTACGTACAACCAACACTTCATTTTAAGTGTACAATTAAATGATTTTCAGTGAATTTACCGAGGTGTACAGTTAATCACATGAATCAGTTTTTGAGGAATTCCTTTCCCCTATTGAGACCCTAATTCCGCTCCCCAACTACTTTTCAAGCATATCCCACCCTCCACAGTGTCCCCCCACGTCGCTCTGACGTGGGTTTACCCCCCACCCCAATTCCCTAGTGTTCGCTCCCACCCTCAGCATAACTTTTGAGACTCAAAGAAGTGAAGTTCGAGTCTTGCCTGGATGCTGCCGCTGGTGAAACGCTGGGCAAGGGCCAGCTCAGATCTTCAACCCTCGGACCACCTGCCTCTGAGGTATTTTTTCTGTCTTTAAAGGAGGAAAGGACACATGGCAACGTTGAAAGTCAAGATCGTGTTCACAGCCAGCAGTTGGCAATCCTGTGACTCAGTTTCTAAGCCCGGAGTTCTCTGCGCAGCCCCTGGCTGAGACTCCAGGGTTTTGTGAGAGGCAGTGGGATCGTGGCTCCCTGATGATCGGATTCATACATCGAAAATCCTGAAGATATTTTGTAGCAGACTAAGATCCTAAGAAGGAGGTTATAAAAATGCACAATTTGTGGAGGAAAGGATTCTAAGGCGCTTTAAGGAGAGAAGAAGGAAAAGTTCCTGAAGTGCATATTCCACTTAGAGAACATGGAGAATAGGGTTTTAGAGAATAGGGTTTTGTTTCCTGGAAATCTGCCATGTGGGACATTCCCAGGCCCATGGGAGGTGCTCAGTGAATATTGACAAAGGAATGACAGAGCCTGCAAGAGGCCTGGGATTTATCCATATTGTTCACGCTGTGTTCAGAGTACCTGTAGCAGCGCTTGCTCAGCCTTGTGGATTAGGAGATGAAGAAGAGGAAAAGAGAGGGTTAAGTAGACTCCCCAGTTTATGCCAAATAATTTGACTATTAAGCCAAATTGGTTAACACTAGGCCTTAGATAAAAGTATAGCTCCTGTACTGAGAGATTGTCTAATGTGGATTCAGCATATATTTTAATCAATTAACCTAGTGACAGGATTTTCATTATAGGCTTGTTTGTGTATATGTAATGAATTTCAGCTGGGAGGTAGCACCGATTCTGGGCCATCAGGGAGGTGGTGGAGATTGCAAGACTGCCACTTTATTTGGTTGTCCTCGAGCCTGGCACGTCATAACAATGGACACAAAAGGAATGAGAAGGTGTAAACAAAATGTGATAGTGACTCTGATGGTGTTGATTGGAGAAAAGACTCACTAGTGGAAGTTGGGTATAATTAAAGATTGGGTTTGCTCAGTGAATTATTGGTTTTGGAGCCTATTATGGGCTGAATTCTGTCTTCCAAAGAGATATATGTTGGAGTCTTAACCCTCAGTACATCAGAATGTGACCTTATTTGGAAATAGGGTCTTTGCCAATGTAATCAAGTTAAGATAAGATTGTTAGGGTGGGCCTTAGATAAGACAGCTGGCATCCTTATGAGAACAGGAGACACACACAGAAAGGGGAACACCATGTGAAAACAGAGACATGTAGGAAGAAGACAGTCATGTGAGGACAGAGGCAGAGATTGGAGTGATGTGGCCACAAGCCGAGGAATGCCCTGGGCTGCCAGAAGCTAGAAGAGGCAAGGAAGTTTCCTCCCCTAGAGGGTTTGGAGGGAGCATGGCCCTTCCAACACCTCAATTTAGTACTTCTTGCCTCCCGAACGCTGAGAGAATAATTTGTGTTGTTGTAGGACAACCAATTTGTGGTACCTGTTACAACAGCCCTATGAGACTAATATAGAGCCATGTGCCATGCATCCAACACACCATTATTATGGAAATTCCTATAGAAAAACAGCTTTCATGTTGAAAGACTGTACATGTCTAGTTCTGTACCCTTTTTATCCTCATTGAAACAATGTTTTATTAAGCGTGATCTTAATCTGAGATTTCCTAGGGATGCAAATGTAATAGACCATAACCATATGTTGTAGAGCAGGGAGACCATGGTTTGAAACCATCTCACAGCTCTGTTAGTCAGAGATCCCACAAAAAGAAGCTACAAGTTGTTTGAATAGCGTTGGAGATAATGTAGTCAACCATTCTAGGCTTTTCAACAAAAAGACTGTGATATCTTCTGGACACGGTGCACCAGCTTCTCCAGCCTTTGCTATCAGTTGTGGCAGAGGTGGGGGAACCATTCCTAAGCCCCATTCCTGAATCACACCCTGGAACTCTACAATTTCCACTTCAGTCTTCTCAGCAGCATAAGCACCAATGTCATAAGTACAGCCAAATATCCCCCTTTTTTGCTGATTCATATAGATTCCCAAATTCTATTTAATTTCCATCCTACTAGGTGGGACCAAGTATGGGCCTTCAGCTTATCATTTACACCTTTAGACACCTTGAGCCAGAAAGTAAGAAATGAAGACACTGATTGCTTGAGTGTCTGTTTAGTGCCAGGTACTGTGCCCACACAGTCGTGTACCACATAACGACGTTTTGGTCAATGATGAGCCACATACACGATGGTGGTCCCATGAAATTATAATACTATATTTTACCTATATCTTGTCTATGTTTAGATACACAAATACTATTGTGTTACAATTGCCTATAGTATTCAGCACAGTAACATGCTACACAGCTTTGTACCCTAGGAGCAACAGGCTATACCATATAGCCTAGGTATGTAGTAGACTATAGCATCTAGGTTTGTATAGTACATGCTACAATGTTTGCACAACTACAAAACTGCGTAATGATGCATTTCTTATAACTTATCTCCATCGTTAAGTGATACATGACTGTATTATCTCATGATGAGATAATACCACCATTTCTCAGGGAGGGACTTACTCCCATTTGAAAAGAAGGAGAACATGCAGTATTCACCCATCTGTACCTGGCTTATTTCCCCTAGTGCAACATCCTCTAGATTCATCCATGTGGTCACAAGAGACAGAATTTCCTTCTTTTCTAAGGCTGTCTGGTATCCCATTGTGAGTGTGTGTGTGTGTGTGTGTGTGTGTGTGTGTGCACACCACATTGCCTTTATCCATTCGGGCAGCTAGGTTGTCTCCGTAGCTTGGCTACTGTGAATAATGGTGCAATGAACTCATGGAAGTAGAGAGTAGAATGGTGATTACCAGAGGCCTGGTGGGGTTGGAGGGGTGGACTGAAAAAAGGGAGATGTTGGTCAAAGGGCACAAAGTTTCAGTTAAACAGCAGAAATAAATTCTAGTGATCTACTGCACAGCATGGTGACTATACTTAATAATGATGGATTGCATATTTCAAAATTGCTACTAGAATAGATTTTAAATGTGCTCAGCACAAAGAGAGTGTAAGTATGTTGAATGATTAAACCAGGCTAATTAACATGTATCATAACCTCGCACTGTACTCCATAAATACATACAAGTATTATTTGTCAATCAAAAATAAAAATAGATAAGTAAAAAGAAGGAGATTAAAGCTCTGAGAGCTTCAGTGTCACAAAACAGGGAAGTAACTGAGTCTGAGTTTGAACTACCTCTCACCTGGTCCTCTCCAAGTCCTTCCCTGCTCCTCTTTTCCATTTTCTGCCACAGGCGAATGATTCCAGACATGCATGATTGCAAAAGATCTTAAAGTTCTTTCAAGAAAAGGCAGTTGTGCACCTGGAGTCACTAGAGGATGCCACAGAAACTCAAGGCAGTGACTTTCATGGGCTCAACTCAAGGCAGTGACCTCCATGGGCTCAATTCTGCTCCCACCCCAAAGGTACCCACGAGGAATTGCTGAGCCTTAATGTGGTTCATTTAATGTCTGGAGTTCAGAGACACACATGCCTGAGCAGGCAGGGGCTCTGTGAGAACTAAGACAGTGTTGTAAGAGTCTGCATGACTGGCTTGATTAGGAAGACCCCTCTGGAGCCGTTGTTGGGGTGTCCAAGAAATTCCAATCCATCGTCTCTCTCGGTGAGCAAAAGAAGCTGCTGGTAGTACTTACAAGTATAAGTGCTGAGAAAACAATATTATGCCAATGGATGATAGTGTGAGAGAGAAAATAATTATTACCTCCTTTCCCCAAAATAATTCACTCCCTAAGTTCAAGGGTCCAACCAGAATGGCTTCTCATACCTGAGCACACTCTCTGTGTAGTTAGGAGACCCCCCATGGGTATGACGAATAGATTTGCTTTTAATTTTCTCTCTGCTGGATCCTCTTTGGTGAAGCTGTCACGTGAGGTAGATGGAGAATAGACTAGTGGGTCATATAAGAATGGTTTCAAAACCTAGCCTGGCTCCTCACTATCTTGGGGACATTGAACAAACTGCATACACGTTTGGACACTGGCCACCTTGCTTCAGCTTTTGTGAATTGTGAGAATAAAATGAGGCTGATTATAAAAGAGTCATAGCATATAATATGAATTCAAAGAATTGTAGATAAGTATCCTCATCATCTTCTTCATCATGATCATCAAACTGGACCAAAGACAGGGACAAGGTGTGTGTCTATGGCAGCGTTGATCATTTTGTGTTGATTTCTGTGACATCAGTAGGACTGTGGTGGGAAGAGCTGCAAGAGGCAGATTTTAGTCTAGAATTAAAACCTTTATCAGCACTGAATGACAGTAGAATATTAACTCTGGAAGTGATTCGTGATTCCTTGTGTATGTAGTCACAGGACTGTGAGTTGGAGGCCCATGGTGGTGACAGGGGTGTCCTTGATGGAGGTGGGTTTAGACTAGATAGCACTTATGGCAACTTCCAGACCAGCAATTCTAGGGATTCAAAAACATCTTTTTGAATACATTTATAAACAGGGGTAAGTTGCTAGGGACATTCTGAGGGCAAGGTCCATACTGCAGTTGATTCTTTGGCCTTTGTACCTGGTGTGGCACCTAGACCGTCATCATACCCTCAGCAAATGTGAGTTGCTACATGAATACATGCATAAATAAAAGGATGACTAATGGAAAAGTAAAATGTGACAATATGTCTACAACAGGTTTTGTCATATTTCTGAAAATCTGGGAAGCTAATTTTGTTCTTGGTGCTCTCTGCCTATTTCTTCCATACTCAGATCCACTTGTCCCTTCTGTCTCTTGATAGAACTCCTCCCCAAACCCTCGTATTTCTCAGAGATTTTCAGCCCCCACCCAAAATCTGCAAAGAAAGGTCAGGGAGTATCCTTATATGTGCCAATTTGAGTAGGCCACCAGAGCCCAGGCACTTGGCCAAACCTCATTCTGGGTGTGCCTGTGAGGGTGTTTCTGAATGCGATTAACATTTGGACATGCTAAAAGCTCTGACTCAGGTGGGGCAAAGGCAATATATGTAACCTAAACAGTTGTACCCCCGTAATATGCTGAAATAATAAAAAAAGAGGTATCATTGAATAAAAAAAAAGAAAGGAAAAAAATCATTTGAATGGGTGCCCTGGGTAAAGCAGATTGCCAGCCCAGTGCGGGTGGGTGGGCCCCAGCCGATACACTGAGCAGCTGAATAGACGGAAAGGGCTGAGTAGGAGGGAACTCTTTGTCTGTCACTTTGTCTTGAGTTGAGACACTGGTATTTTCCAGCCTTCAGACTCAGACTGAAACTTTGACTCTTTTTGGGTCTCTAGGCTGTCAGCTTTTGAACTAGAATTTACACCATTGGCTCGCCTGGTTTTCAGGCCTTTGGACTCAGACTGGAGCTACACATTGGCTTTTCTGGGTCCCTAGCTTGCTGACAGCACACCTTGGCACCTTTCTTGGCCTCCATTATCATATGAGCCAACTCCTTATAATCTCTCTCTCTTTCTCTCTCTCTCTCTCATATGTATACACAAACACACACACCACACACATCCCTCAGTAGCCACGGGGCACTGGATACCAAAATTCACTAATGTTCAAGTCTCTTCTATAAAATGGCCCAGTATTTGTATATAACCTATACAGATTCTTTCATGTACTTTAGATCATCTCTAGAATACCTATAATGCCTAATGCAATGCAAACACTATGAAATAGGGGTTATACTGTATTGCTTTTTATTTGTATCACTTATTGTTGTATTTTTTTTCTTGAATATTTTTCGTCTGTGGTTTGTGGAATCTGTAGATACAGAGGCACAACTCTGTGTGTGTGGAGGGTGGTTGTGTATCTTTTATTAGTTCTGTTTGTATGGAAAACCCTGATACACTCTTGTTGCAAAGTTTTTGCATTTCAGTAGAAATCAGAGAGGAAACAGGTGTGACAAAGGGAAGAACTGTCAGCTATGGAACAAGGCATAATGAGATGGAGGTGACGGTGCTGACTTTAGGAGGAAAGAAGGTGAGAATTGCAATGATGATGAAATGGGATAGTATACATAATATTTCCAACATCATAGATATTCAGTAAATGCTATGAGATTGATAGGATTAGTCTACAAGAAACTCAAGGTCACCAAATGTGGTTCAGGTATGTGGAACATGAACAGGCATCAAAGCCCATATAACTCCAAAACTAAACAAATAAATGTCCAAACTGACTTTACAGAGACCCTGGAGTTACCTGTTATTTTGCATGAGAGACTTAAGTGGGGTCGTATCATACATTCACAGGGCTTCACCGTTTCCAAGTATTTAACATTCATTACCTCATTCACTTCTCAGAACCCGACTTGCGATGTAGGTTTCATTTTTAATTTTACAGATAAGGTAGAAAGGAAGCTTGAGACTTGGAGAAGGGAAGTGATTTGCTAGCGCTGCAGCTTTAATGCACGGGGCATGCCTGAGCTCAGGCCTCCTGAATCCAAGCCTTGCACTTCCCCCTTTGTTGAGTGGAGGTGGCCCTTGGAGGAGTTTAGATTCTTATGTAAACCAGTAAGGCCACAAGCATGGGTGGGGAAAATTACCTACAAAGCTCCCTATGTCTTTCATAAAGTAAAGAAACATGGTTTTGTGTAAACAATGGCAAACTGATAAGCAAGTGCCATTGTGGAGTGTGTGTGTGTGTGTGTGTGTGTGTGTGTGTAATGACTCCCATGTAACTACTCAGAGACTTTGTATTCACAAATAAAACTATTCCTGTTTTACTGCTTGAAATATTTCAGCAAATTGTGACATTTTCAACTTGCTGGAAAATGGTGATCACCTTCTCTACCCACAGAAGCTTTACCAGCTCTCTAACCTTTGCTTAGTCAAAATTTCTCTAAGCCCTCAACCACTTCTTCCATTTCTTCTACAAAGATGTTCATGGAGCTATCACCTTCCAACTTTGCAGGCCACAAATGAGCTATATGCGTTTTATTTCCTTGTCAATATTTTGACAAGCAAATGCTTAAAACGGTGTTAGAAATTTTGCAAACAGACATTGTCTATTTCAGGGTTGGTTGCATCTATTGCCTGTGAGCATAAATCAAAATCCCTTCCTTAAAAACACTCCCTCCCTTGCCTCTCTCCTGGCCAATGTGGTCGGAGGTCCCACTAAGCATGCATGTCCTGGCCTCTCTGACCAGGCTGGGTGTGTGAGAACGCAGGTGAAAACCAGCATCATTTGCTGTTACCACAAACCTTCAGTCAACTCTTTGCCCTGGCCATGTCCTATGCTAGATGCTGGAGGGACAAATAAAACTCAGTTCCTATTCTCAGGGAGATTGCTGTGTGGCAGGAGACTGAAAATAAACAGACAAGTTGTTTAGTGAGTGGAAAAATAGAGATATGCGTAAAGGGTCTGGGGATGAGCCTGGTGATATACAGGAGCTGATTATAGTCAACACTCACACAGGTCCTGCATAGGCCACCATAATAAGAGCTTCACACACATGAGCTCATTTGGTCCTTACTACTACTCTGTGAGGTAGGTTGTATCATCCCCATTTTATAGATGGGAAAACTGAGGCACAGGAAGGTGAGGTGACATGAAGTCAGGAAACAAGTACAAGTACCTCTGCTGAGAGTGAAATCCAGGTAGACTGGCGCCAGAGCCCATGCTCTTAGCTGCACTCCTACATCATGGCAGCAGTGGTCAGTGGGAGAAGTGCAAAGCAGTCGGAGGAAGTGGGAAGCACATTCCATTCAGACAGAGCTGCCTGTTCACAGTGAAGAGACTGAGAAGACGAAGCAGGGTGGAGACCTCTGGCTTGGCATGACCATGGGACACAGGTGTGCACACACAAGAGCCAAGAGGTGAGACTAGACAGCGTACTTACCTTGCCCCTGGCAGGTAAAGGCTTTCCTACTTTATTCTAAAGACAATGAGAAGCCATTGAAGGATTTTACACAGAAGAATGGCATGGTCCAATTTTCATTATATATGAGGTCATTTGGAGGAGGCATGGAAAACCAAATTTGTGGGTGAATACCTGTGCTGTGAGGCTGTCACAATTGTCCAGATACCAAGGGACAGAAAGACATCACAGAGAGCCTGAGATGGATTGGGAATGCAAGAAGTAGACAAAATTAACAGGCTGTGCAAGAGAAGAAAAGGAAGGTGCTGAGAATTGTGGCCAGGTTAGATGGGTTCACAGGCACACCTAAGCTCAAGCGGGGGAGGAAGATGTCAGTGCTATCTGAGATAGTTAGGGTTTGGGAAAGCCGCCAGGAATGATGCACACACTCCATGGATGGATACAGTTGGGGCTGCAGACCAGGCAGCATTGCTGGAAGCAACAAATCTGCATGGGAACACTAACAGAGGGCTCCTTACAGCTGTGATTATGGAATAGCAAGATGGAGAATTGTCTATTTATCCAGGAAGAAGGTGCTGGAGGAGGTTGTGGGGCAGCCAGAGTCTCCTGGACTGTAGTCCTTCACTAATCTGCTACCATTTTGTGGACAGGAGTCTGGAATTCAGTCTCCAGCCAGGCTTACCCCTAAGATGTGGACGTGATCAACCTTAAATGAATTATTAATATCATTTATTTATAAACCACCTAGAATAGTGCTTAGAACTTACAAGTGTTTGTTAAACAAGTAAAATAGGCAAATGAACCCTCATTGAGATGGAAGCTGAGCTTTTTCTTTTCACTTGGTGTTCACTGGTCTTGGGCGGAAGGACAGAGAGAGATGCCCCAGAATCTTTGGCATCTTAGAAACAGCCAAGGATGATGGTGACAAGGACTATGCAGATGTGAAGAGGGACTCCAGCGGAAGCTCATGCCACATAGGTGTGTTTCTTTAAGCAGAAGGTGTTAACACAGCAGCATTCAGGCCAGAGGACAATTAAGTTGAAAGATGAAAAATGATTAATCAGCCTTAGTACCCATGTGAAGGATGAGAGTAGGCATGTGCTTTGGGGATCACTGGTGACCACAGTGTAAATGTCTGTCTTTTAGATCTGTTGGGTTCAAATCTGAACCTGGAGCTAGAGGTATTGCCTACACTATTTGTCCACCTGCCAGAAATGGGCTACTTTCCATTTCAGTAAGTGACTCAATAATCATTTATTGAGCACCTAATATGTGCCCAATACTGAATCAACTGGTGTGTGTGGGGGGTGTAGAATGAACAGAACAGACAATGTCTCCTAGGAGAGACGTACGTCTGTCTGTCTAAGTGTTTGTTTAACATCTAAACAGATTTTCCTATGTCCCCTGCTGGGATCACTCATGTTTCTTGCCTCAGGGCCATTTGTTGGCTAGGATTCTGCGTTCCTTAGGATATAACTGAGATAGACACAGAAACTGTCTTGCTCCCCAATTAGGCCGTGAGCTCCAGATAGCGGGGTCATGTGTCTAGTCACATGTCACCTAACAACAGGTATACATGCTGAGAAATGTGCCTCGTTAGACTATGTTGTCATTGTGCAATTTGCACTTACACAAACCTGTATGGTTTAGCCCGCTACATACCTAGGCTGTATGGTATAGCCTATTGCTCTTGGGATGCAAACCTGTACAGCACGTTACTATACTGGATACTGCAGGCAATTGTAACACAGTGGAAAGTAAGTATTTGTGTATCTAAACATAGTAAAGGCACAGTAAAGATATGATATTACAATTTTATGGGACCACCATCTCATATGTGGTCCATTGTCCTGAAACCTTGTTATGGGATGCATGACTACACTTCATTACATCTTAAGCACCTGTCACATAAACACACACAGAATAATTACCGCAATTTCAGTAAGTACTATGTAGAAATAGCACAATGTTCTTTGAGAGTATACAGCAGGAGGGCCTTATTTAAAAAGAGGGGGTGAATAGGGAAGACCTCACTAATGAAGTAATAGTTTAAATGAGATTTTTAGAAAGAATGAGAGGTAGCTAGAGAAGAGAGGGAGGAAAATATTCTAGGGAGGGAGAGAGTGAGAGAGCAAGAGACAGACAGAGAGAGAGAGAGACCAAGTGAGCAGAGTTATTTGCATTCCATCTTTTTCATGTAAAATAGTGGTTTCTTTTAAACTTCTGTAAAATGCCGTTTCAGGAAATAATGTTTTCTATTTTGTAAAATGACTCATGCAAAAGAGCTTTTTTGTTGTCACTGGGCATTAAAAATAAATTCAGAATAAAATAACTTAGAATCATTTTTATTTTCATTCTTGATTTTTTTAATAGAAAACAATGGAACTGCAAGTTTAATTTTTCTTTTGCCATTTTAAAAACGTATTTTTTCATGCTGGCTGATCCCAGCTGCCTACGCTGAGCCCCGGAGGGGGGTTGCTGCCTTCAGCCCCTTCCCTCCCTCCACCCCCATCAGCCACATGCCAGGGGAGGCCCAGGTTTGCCCACCCTCCGTTTGATCAGGGTGGACCTGCTGGGACGGCACACAGCCCCTGGACCCAGGACACGATACCTCTGCCCGGGGCAGCTGGTGCTGACGGAGACTTTCTGCTGACGGAGACTTTCTGCCCACAGCGTCAAGTCTCAAGTGCCTGATGTGCTAGGCATGCTATGAAGCTCAGAGCCCTGAACTGGGAAAAATAAATGACACCATCATATAAAGTGTCTGGTAAAATGCCCTGCACCCAGTGGGCTTGCAGCACTTACACATCAAATCAGACCTGGTCACTGCAGGCTTGACCTCCTCCTCTTTCAAATTCAGTCCTATATGTGTCCAGTGGGACCTGTGTGGCTAGAGTGACATCTGAGTGCAGAGAGGCCAGGATGGTGTGGCCCAAGTGAGGGGAGCGGGTGCAAGAGGGGCACCGTCCAAAGAAGGAGGGGTGGTCTGTGGAGCAGGTGCCAGTCCAGAGCCAGAATAGCGCGGGGGGATTTGTCTGAAGCCTCATGAGCATTTACACATAAGCTCATGCAAAACTGCCAGAAATAATGGGGTCTGCAGGATGCGCTCCTTCTGAAGTAAGTGGTGAGAGAGGGAACAAAACACATTTACGCTGTTAGAACCAATTTGTCTTCACCAATGTTGGTGTGACCTCAGGAGACACTAGTTACACTCAGGCACTATGTTATTTTTCTATTTGCTGCGATAACAAATTGCCAAACATTTAATGGCTTAAACAACAACTTTTTTAATCTTACAGTTCTGGAGGTCTGAGCTCCAAGATGAGTCTCCCTGGGCCGAAATCTAGGTGTCGGCAGGGCTGGGTTCCCCTTTGGGGCGTCTGGGGGCCCATCCGCTTCCTTGCTGTCTCCAGCTTGTGGAGGTCACCTGTGTTCCTTGGCTCTTGGCTCCTCCCTTCACCCTCAACTCCGGCAGTGAGGATCCTTCTCCTGTCGCACCCCTCTGACCTCCCCTCGTCCACATTTAAGGACACTCACGACTGTGTTGTGCTCACCCAGATAAGCCAGGATAATTTCTCTATTTTAAGGTCAGCTAATTAATCAACTTTAAATCCATCTGCAACCTTAATTCCCCTTTGTCATATAGCAACACATTAGTAGGCTCCAGGATTTAGGACATAAATGAACATCTTTGGGGGCTGTTATTCTGCCTTCCACAGGCACTACTGCACAAAAGCAAGTGTAATGTGCACACTGGGTAAAGGGCACAGGAAAAGTGTAAGGCACTAGACTAGTTTGCGAAGCCACAGCCTCTGGTTGCAGCATCATCGCTTAAATGTGTGTGGTTCTGGCAAGCCATTTTATTTGACAATCTGTTTCTTCACCTGTGGGTCAGCAGCCCCATCTGATGACAGAACAAACTGGGGATCAGGGGAAGAGGAAGCAGAAGGAAATAGGGTGGGTCTTTGTTAATGCCTTGCTCTGTTCTTTAGCTGGGGTGGCATACTTTCATGTTAACAAAAAGATTCCAGACATCACCCTCCAACAGGGAAGAAAGTAGGAAATAGGTGTAGTGTAAAGCCCACCTGTCTCAAGTACAGTGGAAAGACCAACTGTCCCAGGATCTCAGAGATCTCAGAGTATCTTTGGGCAAGATGCCCCCTTAGTGATTCTCAATTTGATCCTCTATAGAAGGCGTCACGTGTAGTCTGAACTGCTAATCCTCCAGTGTCCTCCCAAGGGCTGTGCTGTCATTACTGTAAATTCGGGGTTAAGGGGACCCATTAGGGGTAAGGTTGAGACAGTACTAGGATTTATTTCTGTGTTCAGCTGGCTCTACTCTGAAGTTCCCAGCGGAGGACAACATGCCTGGGTTCCCTGGTGTACTAGCAGAGATGCCCAAATAAACACTAGGGGTTGGTTCACTGGGCAAGGGACAGACGTCATTTCAATCCTTCTTGAGGCAATCTCAGAAGACATCCAGAGTCTGTTTGATGTTAGCTGAGGGGACTTCAGAGAGGGAAGAGAAAATGTGTATATGTCATCTGTATACATAGCCTGTGGGTGGAGTGCCATGACTATCCCATCTATTTTCTTCGTTCAATCCCTCCTCCACATCTTGGCATGTACACAGGAAGAGTTCTATGATGTCCTTTGTATGGGTGAAGTGAAGCCTGGGCCACCCAGCTGGACATGTGAGCAGGCTGAGCCACAATGTGTCGCCTTCCCTGTGTGAGGTCTCTGAGCTATCCCTTCTCTTACTGGGGGGCCACAGGCTTCCTTAGGACACAAGTGAGGTTCATTCATTTCTCCATTCCTTCACTAAGAGGACAGGGGAGTAAACAAGCCCTGCAGCCACCCTTACGCATCTCACCGCAGAGCGGTAGAGGAGTGATGAGGGTACATGCAGCAAGGGTCACAGGGGAGGAAAATGCAGGGGATGTCTCAGACCCGAAGAAGTCACCTGAGCCAGTGTGGAATGGTTAGAAGTGTCCTGAATGCTGAAGACAAAGTAGGCCTTTACTGGACTGAGACGGGATGCATAGAGGTGAGGTGCCTTGGTACTTCCAGAGAATGGTAAGTGGTTCCCTGTGATGGGAGTGAGTGGCAGGAGGAAGCCTGGAATAGTGGATAGCACTCGATGCTCAGGCCAGAGGTACCCATTTGTGCCACTTCCTGCTGCTACCTAACCTCTCAAAGACCAGCTTTTCACATCCAGAAACAGGAATATGAGTTTCATGTCAAAATACTCTCATGATGATTGTATGGAATAACAATAAGAAGAGTAGTATAATCTTTATTATTTCTAGATACTATTCTAAGTGCTTCATACAAATTAGCTTGTTTAATCTTCTCAATTCTTGGTGATAAACACTATTATTTTCCCTATTTTACAGATGAGGAACCTGAATGGAGACACGTAAGTAATTTGTCCAACATTACAGGCTAGAGCGTGGCAGAGCTGGAGTTCAGACACAGCTCCTACCCACTGTGTGCAGTTAGCGCATATGGAGCACACAGTAGGGCAGAGGGGGTGCCATTGAGCAGATGGTGAGGGCTCTGCTTGTCTATCATCATCAGACAATTGAGAGCTCAAGGAAGGTTGGGCAGGACATGGTCAGATTTTCATTTTTGGATGACCACTCGGGTGGCAGGGTAGCAGAGCATGGTCTTTGCGGGATATTGGAGAACAGTTCATGTATGTTGAAAGGAATTCAAGACCCTTTATTCATAGCATTTACAGGGTCACAGGAGAAGCACAGATTGTAAAGGAAGAGAGACCAGGATTCAACTTGGAACTGCCAAGGAGTTCTGCCATGGAAATGCCAAGGAGACTACTTCTATTAAAACAGACCATTTTTCCCCCAGGGTTTTTCTGTAAAATGGACAAGGTCTATTGAAAAGCTTGGCTTAACAAATCAGTTTGGATGAACACACAAAACAGCACTGAAACACTCTACCTAAGCGAGGAGATCCACTTAATTGTTTTAGTAAATAAAGCTTCATATTAATTAGATTCCATTAATCACAGACAGCAGTGTGGTGTCAGATGGGAATCAAGAATCTTGTGTTTCCAGGACAGGGACATTGACCAATGGAACAGAACAGAGAACCCGGATATAAAACCATCTTCATATAGCCATCTAATCTTCAACAAAGCAGACAAAAACATACACTGGGGAAAAGAATCCTTATTCAGTAAATGGTGCTGGGAAAACTGGATAGCCACATGTAGAAGAATGAAGCAGGATCCACATCTTTCACTTCACAAAAATCAACTCACGCTGGGTAACA
>CAUYRT010029368.1:0-26674 GCA_963574885.1 Lepilemur ruficaudatus
CCTGTAGTCCCAGCTACTTGGGAGGCTGAGGCAGGAGGATCACCTGAGCCCAGGAGTTTGAGGTTGCTGTGAGCTAGGCTAACACCACGCACTCTAGCCCAGGCAACAGAGTGAGACTCTGTCCCCCCCCCCAAAAAAAAATCTTAAAATTGTTGGTTAATATTATGCATATGGAACATTTAGGCTTTTATTAGTAGCTAGCTGTTAATAGTTTTTACAACTTCTAAAATTACCTAAATACAGTCATGTGCCATGTAACAACATTTTGGTCAGTAGCAGACTGTATATGACGGTGGTCCCATGAGATTATAATGGAGCTGAAAAATTCCTATCACCTAGTGACATCATAATGCAACACATTACTTACACATTAGTAGTGATGCTGGTGTAAACCAACCTATTGCACTGCCAGTTGTATAAAAGCATAGAACATGTACAATTATATATAGTATATAATACTTAATAATAAGTGACTGTGTTACTGGTTATGTATTTACTAAGCTTCTTATTGTTATTTTAGGGTATATTCCTTCTACTTACTAAAAAAGTTAACTGTAAAACAGCCTCAGGCAGGTCCTTTGTGTGATATTCTAGAAGACATTATGATAGGAAATGACATTTTTGTGCATGATACTGCCCCTGAAGACCTTTCAGTGGTACAAGATGTGTAAGTGTAAGACAGTGATATTGACAATTCTGACCCTATGTAGTTCTAGGCTAATGTGTGTGATTGTGTCTTAGTTTATAACAAAAAAAGTTTGAAAAGGTAAAAAAAAAAAATTAAAAATAGAAAAAAGCTTATAGAATAAGTGTATAAAGAAAAAACAGCTATATAATGTGCTTGTGTTTTAAGATAAGTGTTATTACCAGAGTCAAAAAGTTTAAAAAATTTTAAGTTTATATAATAAAGTTACAGTAAGCTAAGATTAGTGTATTATTGAAAAAAGAAATTTGTTTACAGATTTAGTATAGCGTAAGTGTACAGTGTTTATAATGTCTACAATGGTTAGTAATGTCAACTTTCACATTCCCTCACACTTACTCACTGATTCACCCAGAGCAAGTTCCTTTCCTTCCAGCTCCATTTGTGATAAGTGCCCCATATAGGTGTACCATTTTTTAATCTTTTATACCATATTTTTACTGTGCCTTTTCTATGTTTAGATATGTTCAGATACACAAACACTTACCATTGTGTTACAGTTGGCTACAGTATTCAGTACAGTAACATGCCATATAGGTTTGTATCCTAGGAGTAATAGGCTATATTATATAGCCTAGGTATATAGTAGGCTACGCTATCTAGGCTTGTGTAAGTACACTCCATGATGTTCACATAATGACAAAATCACCTAATGAAACATTTCTGAGAATATGCCCTGTCATTAAGCCACACATAACTGTATTACATCTTTATTTTTAATTTCATAAAATACATTAGCTACATAAGTATGGGAAAAAAGCATAGGAAAAAGAAATTCTAGGAATTAAAGCAGAAGTTTTCACTATCTACCTCTGTGTCTTTTCACATCTTTTTCTATTCATTTACATATTTATGTTCATTCAAAATACATAGTTTTGTTACTGTTGTAGAAAAAATATAATTAGAATCATGTATATTTTGCAGATTTATTAAAATATCTTGGAGTTCTTTCTATATCAGTATACATATATCTACCTCATTCTTTTTCATTACTGTATAGTATTTCATAATATAGGCCTATCAGTTTATTTCAAAATTCAAATGTCAGAAGCTGTACAACAGGGCTTGGAAATTCTCAGTGTGTAGTCCCATTGTTTGTTTATGGCAAGAAGTTTAGTAAAGGGTGTGTAATTAATTGCTTAACAGTTCTTTAATAAGAAGTCGTTCTCTAATATGAGGGCATGGGAGTTTTGTTTTTTTCCTGATCTTTTGTGCTTATGTACAATATGTGCAGATTAGTGCCTCTACATCTTCGTAAAACTTCTGAAAGTTACCTCATCTGTGTAGGCTTAAAACTGTTAAACAGAATGAAAATATTTAGCATGTGTCAGTCTCTTGCTGAAAGGTTTTATAGAAGTATAGAGAGTTGCCAGTGTATTTTAGAAAAGTACACCCCGAAACTAAAATAACTTACTTTGAAAAATAAACCAAAATACACCCTTAGAAAAGCGAATATAAAAATTCTAGCAAAGGGATTGGAATAGGAAATCCCCAGACACTCTTGTTTTTGCTTTGGGTGAAAACATTGAGTCCAAGAGGTTTCAGTTGATGGAAAAGATGAATTTCCATCATTTCACTGGCTGATGAAAACTGAGCTGTAGAGGACGGATGTGTGTGTACTTATTTAAAGGCCTACATCCTTTGACAGCAGTTTTTGCTCTGGAAATTTGTTACATATCTTTGTACAACTGTACACTGAAGTACAAGAGCGTTCTTTGTAGCATTGTAATAGTGAAAAACTGGAATAATAAAGTATGCAACAGAACTGTGGCTGTGTGTACTGATATGAAAGATCTCTAACATAGAATGTTATATGAAGAAAGCAGTGTGTAGAACAAATTTTCTGATGAGAATCCTATTTGTGGAAATTAAACTGAAAAAAATTTATATTTTTGTACATTACTAGCTCCACGTATGTACCTACATTAGATATGTATATAATTTTTAGAAAGATGCACAATGAGCTCTTAGCTGATTGTTTTTAAAAGTGGAATTGGTGAATTGGGGAAAGAAAGAATTTAGCTTCAGTTTTATATGCTTTCATTATAAAACAGTTACCCTAAATTTTTAGTTTCAGGATTCTGGAGATATTGACTTGTAACAAATTTATTTGTTGGCAGTTGTCAACTTTTGTGGCTTTTCTGCTTATTCATAAATGAATTGAGTAATTTTCAGATTCATTAGCACTTCTAGACCACTTGTTTTTGCCCTGTTATTGTTACCCGGCTTATCTGTGATACAGCTTTTGATTAGTTTAAAATGAATACAAAATAATTGAAATGCTCAATGTGAGGCAAACACTTAGATTGTGTAGTAGTGGTCATTTTAGAAAAACTCAAGAATACGTGTATTAAATTTGACAGGTATGCCATTAAAGAAACTGAGTGAAAAGCTTGATGGACTTCAGAAAGCCTCACATTTGGTTATTTTTAAATGTTATTTTGTGTCTTTCTTCACTTTTTTGGGTATCTAGAAGCTTCATCATTCCATAGCAGTCCCCATACTCAAATACTTGATATTTCTTGAGTTGATTGCCGTCTTTGTTCTGGAAACTTAACATATTATTTTAAACTTAGAGTTAGCTTGTCAATTATTTTCTCCCCTCTTTACAGATATTCATCTAAAGAAATAATAGCAAATAACAGCTAGTTGGCAATATAGCAATACATAAATTGTAGTTGTACTCTAAATCTCATAATTTCTGTTTTGACCCCTTATCTTACTGGGTTGAGAGGAAGGTTGTACCTTAGTCTCTACTCAGGTTCTGTCCACCCAATCCCAGGTTAGGTTAAGGTTCTAGAGGCTGATGCTGTGCCAGGCTGATTCTCAAGACATTTGCTCAATTGAGTTTTGAAACATCTTTTATTCCAGTTAGGATGGCCATTCAGATGTAGCAACTTCCAGCCACATGACCATCTACTGTTTCTATGCCCCACTTAGGGTAGAGTCATCTGCAGGCTTGGGCCTGGGCCCATGTGCTAAGACACTGACATAGCTATACTCCTCATGTGGTTTTGTGTGGCCTCTTATAGATGGCTTTGCCAGGAAGCCCCAGCAGCACTCCTCCCTCTCCCTGTGTACACACATACAACATGCTTTATTGAAACCAGAGAAATCTTTCTCACCAGTAGATAAACCCCTCACCCTTCTCCCTGTTCCCCACAGATCTTTTTTTTTTTTTTAAGAGACAGTCTTGCTATATCGCCCAGGGAAACTCCTAGCCTCAAGCCATCTTCCCACCTCAGCCTCCCTAGTAGCAGGGGCTACAGATGAGTGTCACCACACCCAGCTATTAAGAAAAAAATTTTTTTTATTCTAAACCACAGTAGAGTCCATATTAAATTTTTTTTTTTTTTTTTTTTTAAGAAATGGGGGTCTCACTATGTTTCTCAGGCTGGTTTGCAACTCTTGGTCTCAAGCAGTCCTCTTGCCTCAGCCTCATGCAAACATTTTATCTGTACCACAATCATTTCATTGTCTTTGCTGTCTATTCAGGCAGGATACATTGTGTTCTTGTAATTGTTTTGCAACATAAATAAAACACTCCAGCTATTTCTCCTTTCTGCTTTGCCACATCGCTCTTCTGGGGCAGCGAGCACAGAGCCCATTATCTCTTTAAAAGAAAGGAAGGGAAAGGGAACTGTCAGAGAAAAAAATAGGTTAATCTTTCAGAAATACTTTACCACACTTTTTGTTAACCCTTAATTGCTCTGACTTGGTATTTTAGCAGTTTTATCTGTCTGTTACTGGACTTCACATGGTTTACATACTGTCCACTGCATTTATTTCTTACCTGCTTGTTAAAATAAAGGCTTCTTTGGTGGATCGTTTTGTGTAGCCAGGAAATTTGATAATTCATAAGTCATCTTCTAGTGTTCTCAACTTTTCCTTCCTGTATTTCTGAGGCATGGAACACATACTCTTTGGAAACCTGTCTTTTGGAGGCAGTTTGAAAATACTTCCACAAAGATTCTGATACAGCTTCCCTGCTCCTCCCCTATTCAAAAAGGATTGCCTGACTGGAAATTTTTTTAGATGTTTACTTTTCTATTTAGTGTTTTGAATAGTAGAACAGTCATATGGGTCAAAATTCAAAAAGTATAAAAGAGTGAGCTGAAAGGGCTTCCTCTCTTGTCTCCCAACTACTCATTTCCTCTCCCTACAGAGGGCCAATGTTAAATTCTTAAAATATCCTTGCAAAAATTTTTTAAATATGTGAGTAAAACATGTATTCTTTTCTCTGTATGTATAACATATGCACATACATAATACATAATTTCCCCCTTCTTTATATAAGTATTTATTGCTGTTTTGAACATTGATTTTTTTGGCTCACCAGTATATTTTGGAGATCTTTTTATAATGTATCAGTACATAAAGAGCTTCCTTATTTTTTATAGTTGCATAGTTTTACATTTTATCATTATACTTAATAAACCAACCTTATACCTCTATTGCTGATCATTTAGGTTGTTTCTAATCTTTATTATTATAAACAAAGCTACAGAGAATAATCTTGTGTATACATCATTTTATACAGGTTTGTCTATCTTTAGGACAAATACCTGGAAGTAGAATTACTGTATTAACAGATATGTACATGTATTATTTTAACAGGTACTGCCAAATTGCTCTCCAAAGTTGACTGGAATTGATTGAAAAATGTCAGAGCATCTTAAAAGAGTGAAATGTGTTGACCATTTTTCCTAGTTGAATTTTATAAAACTGAAGATGTTATATTCTTAAGTTGAATTTGCCCTCCTTTCCACATATTAAACTATAATTTAATTAAAATATTCATTGATATGACTTCTACTTGTGCTTTAGTAATTTATACTTCTACATGGGTTAGCTTGTACTAAGCTCAAATCTCTTATCCCAGTTCCATATAGTTGAGAAGATCAGAAATATACATGATCTGAACATGAGAATACTGGTTTATTCTAAATTTGTTTGGTGTTAATAATTTAAGCTTTTCCCATCTCTCTTCCCATTAAGGATTCTGGACTCTGCTTATAATATCCCTAACTGCTGGATTATCCTGTTGCAGCTTTTCTTGGACAGTGACTTATTTTGATTCTTTTGAACCAGGAATGTTTCCCCCTACTCCTCTTTCACCTGCCAGGTTCAAGTAAGTATTCCTGTTTCTCATTCCCTTTTTAACCTTTTTCAACTCTGCTGAAAATACTAAAATACATAGAAGTAGGAGGCTGCTTATTTGTGAGATATGATGAGGCTCTAGTCTTTATAAAACACAAATGACACAAGGTTTTTAAGCTTGTGGGTCAGCCTTTAGATATATGGAGAATAATATTTTAAATTCCATATCTAGATAATGCAATGGTTTTTTAAAATGATCAATTACTTTAACAAGGGATAGGATTCTAGTGTAATGAGACATTTCTTAAGTCACAGAAAAATTTAATGTCATTTTTTTCTTTTACTTATATCTCACTTCACTGAATTCCAACCCTACATTTCTACCTATTTAATAGATCTTGCTTCCTGGATTTCAGAAAGGACTTTGTACTTAGAGTGATGAAAACTCTAGTCTTTGTCTCAAAAATATCAGTATTCACCCATTTCACTTACCAGGGCTTGAAACCCTTATTTATTGTATCTATTCCTTCACCAAGTCCAGTCCTTTCTGCTTTTTTAAATGTCATTGGAAGGCTTCCTCTTTGCACAACTGTGTTTTTGTGCTGTTAATACATGAGGCATTGGCCAGTGTACTTGACTCCTTGGTTTTCAGTCTTCCAAGCTCTCTCTCTTCTAATTCACCCTGTATAAAGTCAGCCCTCTGTATCTTTGGGTTCCTTATTCATGGACTCAACCAACCACAGATCAAAAATATTTGGGGAAAAATAATAAAAATTAACAATACAACAATAAAAAGACAAAAAATAATAGCATAGCAACTATTTACGTAGCGTTTACACTGTATTGGGTATTATAAGGAATCTAGAGATGATTTAAAGTATACGGGAGAATATGTATAGCTTATAGGCAAATATTATGCCATTTTATATAAGGGACTTAGAGCATCCACAGATTTTGTTATCTGGGGGGGATCCTGGAACCAATCCAGTGGATAACCAGGACAACTATACTGCTATCTTTCTAAAAACACATCTAGTGACAGCTTTTTCTTTAAAAGTCTTCTGTGGCTTTCCTATTGCCGTCAGAATAAAGCCCAACTCCAAAGTATAGCAGAACAATCCTTACCCAGTTGACCCTACCCTCATTTTCCAATGTAGCTACTGCCCCAACGCACCCTATGCTGTAGTCACATACGAAATTAGTTTGGCATCCCCCAAATAAATTATACAGTACTGAGATGTCATGACTTTATTCTTGCTGTTCTTTCTTCCTGGAATGTCATTTTCCCTCAGTTTCTCTTCCACCTCCACAATTCATAAGCTTCATAGATACGAGAAGCTTTTGGGGTTAGAGAAAAGTATTTCAGTGTCCTTTTAAAGTACAATTCTGAGGGCATTTAACCAACTTTTTAAAAAATATCTTTGTATTTTTTATTAAATTAAACCAGTAGTGAAGGGCCTTAATTTTCAATGTGTTTATTAGTTATTCAGTTTTAACATGAGATGGTGTCTGTCATGTTAGAGACATAGATTATGTACTTTTTAATACAGCCCTAAAAATAGTTTTGAAATATGCAGATAAATGTGTGTGTATACACACACGTATATTTGTATGTATATACACAAGTGTATATTTGTGTATGTATATACAAAAACACTAATGTAAATGAAATTGAGTTTTATAGAGAAAACCCTGCCCTCTAGTGTTTGTGGAAAATATGCAGTTACTTCAGAAATGTCAGAATAAGTATATTCTCTTTGTCACCAGTAGAGTGAGTCCTTGTACAGGAAACAACTTTACATTTTGAGAAAGTTGTAGTCTTCAGACTATTTTCTTGAAAATCAGATTGATATATTTCATTACTATACAGCATTGTACTTTTACAAAAATATCTTTGTAACAGGTTATATATTCTTTTATCACCTAACATAAGCAATGATGTCTGATAATATAGAAGTAATTCAGGTTCTTTGTTGAAAATTCTAAAAAAAAAGAAAAACAATGGATATAATCAGTAATCAGGGGAAATGACTGCAACATTTTATTGTATATCTTTCCATTTTTTATGCATATTTTAAAAATTGAAATTGGGATCACAGTGTATATATACTGTTTTGTAAGAGAGTAAAAAAAAGTCATGTCTAGTTGGTTTGTTAAAATAGTAGTCTTTTACTGTCTTTGCAGACTTAAGTACCTGGGCTTAGTTTTTTCTTTTTAAACAGAATAACTAGTTCAAGTGGGATAAAAAAAATTGAGAAGACCATATTTACTGTGCCTATCAATTGTATTTCTCTAGAAATGTAAACTCTTCAGGGGAAGAAAAAAATAACATTGATATTTAGTAAATATGAGTGAAATATTTAATGAAATCAGCAATTTGGATCAATAATTCATTAGAAGAGATTGAGATTAGAAATAAAATCCTTTTCTTATATTTATTTAAATTTTATTCATATTTACTATTTTATATTTGTTAGATTAAATCTTAGAAACTTTCACTTTTACATAAGCACAAGACCTTTAGGAAATACAAAATAGAGAACTTTGCAAGGTATACTTTCAGACAGATACTTAATGGACTTTGACAGGCATATTTTTCAGAAAGATAGTTCAATGCATTAGCAAACTTTGCTGAGTTAAAAGGTATACTGCAATGTCACATATACAGAGTTCTTTATTAGTAAAACATCATTTTCTTTGCATATTTGGTCCAGTATACTTCTAAATTATATGGAGGGCTTTGTCTTAGTTGTTACTGAGGATCTGTTACAGTGTTAAAGAACAAGAGGCAGAAGCAGTAAGTTTAGATTCCTTGGAGTATCTAAATAGGCATTCCCTATTTCTAACTATGTTATTATTCATTATCCTGCCTTTTTTTTTTTACTGTACCTAATCAACTTTTCCAATTCACTTCTCATCACTTCTCCCTGTTCATCTATTAGATTTTGTCAGTGATTTCCAAGCAGTAAAATATGTGTATACATAGTAAATATTTCACATTGTCATTATCTGCTTTAATTATAGTTTTCAGGAGTTAATGCATCTAAGTATGTTACCTACTCATGCAAAAGTACTGCATACAAAGAGAACCCAGAGCTTTAAAGAATCTCGGAGTTCAGTGGGGCACAGTGGCCCACACCTGTAATCTTAGCATTCTGGGAAGCTGAGGCGGGAGTATTGCTTGAGGTCAGGTGTTCCAGACCAGCCTGAACAAGAGCGAGATCCCATCTCTACTGAAAATAGAAAAAATTAACTGGTGTGGTGGTGAGTGCCTATAGTCCCAGCTACTCGCATGGCTGAGACAGGATTGCTTAAACCCAGAAATTTGAGGTTGCAATGATCTATGATGATGCCACTACACTCTAGCAGGGGAGACAGTGAGACTCTGTCTCAAAAAAAAAAAAAAAACAAAAAAACCAGAATTTTGGTGTTCGTTTTAGGCTGGAGCAGTGGCAGTGGCACACCAGAATGTTTTTAAATTGTCCTCAGTGAGCAAGAAGTTAGGTATGGATACCTGATGTGCATTGAGGTCCATTTTTCCTAACAAGTACACCTTTTTAAACTAGTATTCTAGGATTACTAAAGGTTCTTATTAAAGATTATGGGAGAACTAATGCCCTCCTAAGCCACCAATCCCATAGGTGTTATCATTAGTCTAGTTCTTCCAGTTTTTAATAGAAATTGAGTCCCAGGAGTTTAAGCATCTTGCACAAGGTCAAATATTAAATAATTTGCATGTAACATACAAGCACCTGACTCTGTTTATTGTTTTTATTTGTTATACTAGCTAACCTATCTCCTCTGCATTATGAAATGAATCAGTAGGAGAAATTTCAATAATTGAGACAACATCATTTTATTGACAATTAACAGGTAGTCTGAGCTTTTGCTGTGTGGCAGCTTTGTCCCTGCAATAGTAACAAACCCAATCAAAATCTGTTCTTAACCTCACACTGTGATAAAGACACTGTGTGTCTTTGTCTTCTTGCACTCCACATTTCACGTTACCTGTACACAAGCCCATCTAGTGGTGAAATGATGTAGCTGCAGGTTTATAGTTACTCTGTGTGCTAAAAGTACAAACCACTCAATGATTGTAAGTCCCAGCGAGGGTAGAAATGTTACGTTATAGTCTAGCAATAAAGTTAGTGGAAAAATGATAATGTAAGTGATGGGTCTAGCAAAAAGCATAGCATAGAAAGCTCATTAGTTTTGTAATTAAGAGTAAAATATTTAGTGACAGTAATATGAAAAAACTTATTAAATATGTCTACCTTGTAGTAGACATGTTTTGAATATGTCTACCTTATAGTAGACAAATCTGCTTTTTATGTGGAGTGAGAGATCAAGGACCAACATTGTTAAAGAAATTAAGGGTATTGCTTCACTGCAATCTGCAATCAGTACTGATAATTATAAAAGTCTTACTGCTGACATGAAAAAGATGCTCATTTTCTAGATCAGAGGTCAGATACTCAGTATATACTCCTGTAACCTTCAAGCTAAGGCATTAACATTGTAGAAATATAAAACTAAAATAACCTGAATGTTCCAGAATAAGTCATTCTTGGTAAGTTTATTCATTTTAATCCAGAGTTAATTTGCATAACCTAAACATATAGAGGTGGCAAGCACCCCGAACATGTAGTGATTTCTTTAGTAAATTAGCTGAAATCATTGTGAAGGGAGTTACTGTGCGAAGGAAGTTTTTGTGTCAATAATATAGGATTATTGTTTTATGCTGGAGATATCCCACAGATACTTATTTCCAAGGATGAAAAATTAATGCTTGTATTTAAAGTTATAAGGATGGGTTAATTCTATTATGGAAATCAAATTCTGCTGGAAATTTCAAATTTCAAGCTTATGCTGCTCAAAGGTATATAAAAGTAAGATTTCTGGTGAATTAGATATCTGAATCTAAAGTTTGGATTATTGAATCACTTACTGAGTAACTAATTTTAAATAATTTTTCTCCTTCTGTTGAGAAACACTGTAGAAATAGCATGTCTTGCAATCACAGCACTATAGATTTTGGAAAATGTCTCAGTTCTTCATAAATCCTCAGTTGACTTTTATGGAAAGAGACTTCTCATTTTGAATCTTACAACTAACTGAAGATGAGTCTTTTTGAGGAGTAGAATTAATTGTTTTAGAAAGAATTACATCTCAACCTTGAGCACAATTCTATGATTAGTTTAGTGACCTTGAATATGTATGTTTATGATAGGAATATTTGTTTTAAAAAAAGAACATCATTTTAAATTTCCCTAGATGCTTTTAAAGGAGACTTAAGCCTTCAAAATCATTCCTCAGATAGCAATTTTCAGTTATCAGAAAAATATAATGTTATTACAACTCAACTCTGTTTTAAGTAACGGATGTACTGGTTATATTTATGGCTTATTTGATAGAGGGTTAGTGGTCAAAATACAGGGAAACTTCACAAATTATCAGTGTTATGTCGTGATTTCTAAGAATGTGCTAAGGTAAAGAGTGGTATCTTTTTTCCAGAAAAGCTTGCTTAAAATATAACCTTTAGCATTACAATGGTAATCTACATTATTTCATAGTTAATGTAGAAACCAGGGGGTATCTGCTGCCTTGCCTGTGCTGTCAGTCTTTTTCAGTCTGATGACTCTTAGTTATCCACTTTTCTATTTCTTTTTGTTCCAACCACAAATGACATTGGATAAATGCCCAGGCACTCAATTTCAGAAAACACATGCTTTTGATTTAATTCTTAAATTAACATTATTTATACCCAGCCTTATTTTTAAAAAAATTGTATTGCCTTACAATGCTGTTTGGAATCTGCAAAATAAATTATCAGTAAGTGAGAAAGAAGAGGGAACAAGTTGTTTTTTGTTTGAATTGCATTTTGGCAGATTGTTTTTGGTAACTATTTTACAGACTAATACATGTGATCTGATACTCTTTTACATGTGTTACTTCCTACATAAAGTAGATTGTTTGTAATTAGATGCTAACATTTGTGTGTGTGTTGTTAACTGTTGTAGCACACAGCAGACGGTAAAATATTTGATGTGAATTTTCTGGAAAATTCAGGATTTAGGATTGACATTGCCATATTATGATATTCTTTCTTCTAATAAACATTAGGTTTTTTTAAAAATTATATGTGTTATTAGGGTTTTCTCTGCATTTTCCTTGTTCCTCTTCACATTGGGGGTTAAATACAGAACAAATAGTAAAATCATAATAGAAAAGTCTTATAGGTTCTTCTTGGGCAGTAATACAAGCCTTGGAGGTCAAGAAAAGGGAGTTATTTAGTATTTAAATTAGAAGTTTCTTTTCCTGGCACACTAGATTTAACATTGAGCACAGTGAATTGACTCTACTACTCTTTTCATACAGATTTTGGAGAGCTGCCTTTTTGTTGAATCAGATTCTTTATTGCCATGAACTAATGAAGCAGATGTCAGATGGCTAATTGCAGTAGGAGAGAAAAGCTACTGACAAAAGAGATAGATCAAGAACTTGGCCTTGATATTTGAGTATCATGAAGTTTCATTATCTAGGGACTATTTGGAACCATCAGTTGCAATGCTGTCACTATTAATGAATATATTGATGGCATCTCCCTGCAGCTTCTTGAAGTGAAGGGTTAAAATACATGCATGTCTTACAAAGTATTTTCCATTACTGTTCTGAATAGAGACATACATAGATGTAACAAAATCCTCTAAGAAGTCATATTAAGTCTTCTTGGTTTTCTTTTCGTTTTCATAAAGTGATACAGTTAATGAATGTTTGCTTTGCACCTGTTTGCCATTGCTCTTGCTTATGCTGTTTATAGTGTGTTATATATGGGCTGCTGAAAAGGCACAGGTGTACATATGCACAGAACAATACTGATAAGAAATACCTGAGAGATAGCACTTGTCAGTTTTGTGCTTGGAACCGTTTTTGTGGTTCAACAATCTAAAAAAGTACGAGAGGCAACCTGATATATTAGAAAGGGCTTTGAAGTCAGAAGAGGTGACTTCCAAAGTAAGCCTAGCAGAAGGACTTTTGAGCAATTCATTTAGCGTATCTAAGCCTTAATTTCTTCATCTCTTAAATGGGATAAAAACAATGATACTTATCTTTCTAGGCAATAAGTGTAAGTTTTCTAGTTAAAGCAACAGATACGTCAGATGATAAAGCAAACATGGTGTCGGAGCTTTTCTTTTCTTGAGATTTTTCAAGCTTGAAGTCTGGTGGCGTACCACAGTTTGCCAATTATCTTTTCTTGGGTAATTGTTATTTATCCTGAGATTTTATTCTTTCTATTCTTTTTTTTCCTTTCTATTCTTTTATTAATAATATTAAGGTGCCCTTTTGTTTGTGAAATAATGCTGGTAGTAGATGGTACTTTTTATACTTTGTTCTTAGCAAAATAAAATTTTGGCAATATTGTTTCATTTACTTCCTTTAAAAAAATTTTTTTTAACTGATTAATGACATTTTAAGGCTTGGGATTCCCATTTTTCTTATAACTTTTATATTATTTGCCCTGACTTCCTAGCACATAAGGACTTTGTCTAATCAAGGTAGTACCTTGCGCAGATAGTTGTCCTCAGACATTTTTCTGCTGACACACAGTGAATAAAGTTAACATGTCTGCCATTCTTTAGACCTGAGTAGACTGCTGTATAGGTAAAATAGACTGTAGGTTAATATGCAGTTTGATCCAACCTGATGTACATTTATTCATTTGTCTCATTGATTTTTAGGGAATTGTAGTACAATAAGTTATTTAAAATATATACATATGTAATTCCATTTTAAAGAACTTTGCTCATTTTGGGATCTTTCTGTGCCCCTGGGTCATTATGATAACATTGCACTGGCAAAGCAGAGGATTATGACTCAGTTAAAATTTCTAGTTAATAAAATTCTGGATAAAAGACTTTAATATACATATGGAGGAATAATTGTTGCAGAATTGAGATCTAGAAGGGAGTTCAGAGATAATGCAGACCATTTTTATGCTATAGAAGAAAAAGTAGGACCAAAGAAGTTGGCAATATAGCTAGGAAACTAATATAACACTAATGAAAATAGTCTTTTTAAAAAAATGAGGAAATCCTGAAAGTATTATAGAAATTTTGAGTCCCATTGTAACATCGCTTACTTTTGTATAGATTGATAAATCAACTTGTTCCATTAAAACAGATAACTCTCTATTAACCAATATTTATTTGTAATGCAAATTATTAGATTAATTACAGGGCCAAGAGGAGCAATGGAACAAATGCTCAAAATATTCACCGTCATCTAATTTACTTTTAAGAATGATGCATTATAGTTCAACATTAAGTATATACATATACATGTACACATATACAGCATACCAATGTATAGCCACTATCCTAGCAATGTGTATAAAATAATATATAGAAAGGAGAAAGGGGAGAAATTTGTTTCCTATTCAATCTCTTACCTAATTTCTTATGTGAGTTACCTGTCATATAAAATTTTTAAGAAGTCATAACATCTATTTGGGAACACGATGATACAGTGAAACAAAAAAGTTTTGTAAGCATTTGTTCAATTTATATATTTTTTGTTTAATACAGTAATTTTGAAGCTTTCATGTAGAAAGTAACTGGTATAGATTTCTGAAGAGACGATCTCTGTGTAAATCTCTTTGCTAATTTCCAAATTAGTGAACATCAGTATATATTTTGAGCCTTTTAGATTCACCAGAAAATCTAGCTAAAGATACAGATTCTTATGCATTATGTCTGGGGTGAGGTCTGAGATTCTGGATTTTTAAGAAATGCTCAGGTGATACTGATAATTGCTGGTCCTTGGACTACACTTTGAATAGGAAGGCTTCAGACAGATGTCAGCAAACTTTCTGTAAAGGGCCAGATGGTAGATATTTTTAGTTTTGTGAGCCACACAGTCTCTGTCACAACTCCTTAGCTCTGCCATTGTAGCACCAAAGAAGCCATGGACAATGTGTAAAAAAATGAACAAGACTGTTCCAATAAAACTTTATTGACAGAAACAGGTAACAGGATAGATAGGCCTTAGTTTGTCAACCCCTGTGTTAGAAAACTGCTTTGAAATTAGATATTACTTACAAAAGATTTCTAATTTTTTGTCAAACTATATAGATAGATAGATATAGATTTATAGATATATAGATATATATATATATATATATAAGCCAAGGGATGAGGGAACATCCCTCATTCATCTGTTCAGATAGTTCCATTCTAACTGGTTAATTTTATAGTCTTAAGGGTAAGACATTTAAAAATCACATTTTAATATTGAAAAATGATTACTTCACACCTAATTGATAAATTTATTTTACTGAATATCTGAGTTTTAATGGATAAATGGTGATGGAAAAGTAGTAATGGAAGGACAACGAAAGGCTATTTGAAGAAGCAGGAAAGATTACAACCTGGGGATATTTAAAAGTATAACAAAGTAAATAAGACAGTTACGAAACCTATATTTATGTACTCCTCCTTTTAGATTGTGAGTCTACAAAAAGTGTCTTGTGAAGTCTGGGAAATGTTTTTTATGATTCAGAAATACAGTAGGAGATGTAAATTAGTGACAAGGAAAATAATTTTAATTAAAATTTAAAAATAGACATCACATTTTTTCACAGTTGTTATGAACTCTAAGAAAAATAGCTTCCTTTTGCCAGGCTCATATAAAGATATATAAAGTGCTAGCCCTGTAAAATTACAAAGTTATAGTGAGGACAACCAGGAAGGTCAAGTAGGAGAGAGCCTGGAGCAAAGCTAGCAAAATGTTAAAATAGCAAAAGACCTCAAATTCATTTTAAAATATGCCAACGCCTGTGGCGTTTCAGATAAAAAGGATAACAAAGCAGAATTGATCCAAACTAAGATCTGAGTAAGGAGAGTTCACAACTTCATTGTCTGAGGTAGAATCTCAGCTAGTGTGATCCATCTATCAATCTATCCATCCAACTGCATCCTTTTCCTACTTTTTTCTACAGCTATTCCAGATCTTTACCACATGAACTCTTGTTTTCAATGGCCCTCACTTCTAGTTTCACTAAGAGGTCACTTATAAGGGACTTCCTCTACTTCCTACTTCCTCTTATTACAAACTCACCGTATAACCCCAGCCATCATTCCACCCTTTCCTTTTATCTCAGGATAAAGTGTCCTTTCTACCTGCCCAAACTTAATTTTACTTTTTGTACTCTAGATCCCACTACCCACACTACCCACCCCATTCCGTTTTTCATGTGTCTTCAGTGATTCCCTTTGACCCAGTCTTCTTGTTAGGATTTTTTAAAACATTCAAGTTTCTCCTATAATAAAAAAAATTTTCATGCCCAGCTTCCCCTCCTGTCCACATCTAAGTATCTTGGAAGACTAGGGAAGAAAAAGATAGTCTCTGCTTTCCCAGTGACTGCAGTTGCTTCTACAGGTGTCTGCAGTCATCCCTAAATTTTTTCTCTTTGAATTCACTGCAGTCCTATTAACTATGAAGTTTAATCTTCATTTATTCAATCTGTTATTTGAAATAGTTTATTGTTTCTTCCTTTTTGAAATGTTTGTCTTCCTTAACTTCTGTGACACGACTCCCTCCTATTTTTCTTTGTGGCTATCTTTGAGAACCTCTTTCTTGATTTTCATTCATATTTCCTATTGCTTACTGGGATTTTTTACTTCATTGTCCCACAGATATTTCCAGTTTAACATAGCTAAAATTGACTTTATAGTTTCCCACTTCCCACCAACCTGTTTCATCTCATGGGTTCCCTATCATGGTTAACTCCAACCAGTCAAGGACCAAAAATCATAGCTGACATTTATTGTCTTAATGAGTGTATGCTCAATAAATTCTAGTACTGCAACAAGTACTTGTTAATAATTATCTCAGTTTTCACAAACACACTAATGACAGCCATTATTATCCTCATTTTAAAAATGGAGAATTAGATTATCAGGTAGGTTAAAATAGTCCTGTAAAAAGAGCCATGATTAGACCCCGATGAAGAGAGAGTTAGCTTTCCAGATCCTTCACTCTAATCATACCAAACAATTAACTTTCCCATGCTCTGCATTGTCTCTTGCTTCTGTACCTACAGTTATTTGTTTAGCACTCTAAATCTCATACTCAATTTTAGTTCAGGTATTAGCTCCTCTTTAAAATTTTGTCCCTTCTACAAGCTGAATGGCTACTTTATATTCCAGTAATGCTGTCTTTAAAACTTTAACAGCCCACTATGTCACCATATTTTATTATCTTTGAGGGCAATACTGATTCTTACTCATTTCTCTCTCATATATAATGTTAATATAATGCTTGATACAGAGTATTCATTCTGTAAATTTTATTGAGTGAAAAGGGAATTGAGGAAATTATAAAATGAAGGAAATTATAAAATAAAATTATAAAATGAAGAACTTCAGAGTAGATAGTAAGGGTTGAATGTAATCTGTGTTACTTTTTTTCCTCAAGCAGAGACATAGCAAAGAAGTGAAATCAGGGATGCATTCTTTTTGAAATTCTAACCCTTATTTCTTAAATAACACTGGTAAAGTTCTTTGGCATACACATAACTTGTCCTCTTTTAAGCAATTTCTAATAAGTAATTTTTAGGACAAAAGGATACAAAAGGAGTTACATAGTTTTGTGTTTATAAAAGAAACAAAAGGGAGTGCTTTGGAAGTAATTGAAATGTGGTCTTGCTTAGTATTTTCTTTCAAACTTAAGGTTTGGAGTTAATAACTTTTGATTCCAGAATAAAAACTAACTGGTAGTTACTCCAAACACACCTTATACAGCTTAAAATTCTTTAGGAATTAGAGATTCCTGGGCTAGGGATAGAATGAGAAATAAAAGGCAGCTCAGATGTATGAAGGGGGAATAGATTAGTACCAACTAGCTCAACCTTTCTCCTGCTGAGCTGGGTCAGACACAGAAACAAATAGCCAATTGGTTCTTAATATGAGCCTTTAATATAACTTTTTATTCTGGTACGTACCAAGAGCTTTCTGCTTAAAGTAGTATCAATTGGCAATTAAGTTACTATTTTAAATTGTAAGAATTCTGTCATAAAAGTGTTTTTGAAATGTGGGAATACATGTGAGGGAAAGGAAATACAGGAATAAATATGGCATGGAATGAAGACTGTTAATAGAGTGGAGTCTGGTATTTGTCACTGTGGTATAGAGATTCAGTTCAGATTAACCAAGGCTAGCAAGTATAAAAACAATAAACAAACTGAAACATGAAAAGAGACCTGCTTGAATCTGTTATTCTGTCTCTTAAATTAAAAAAAAAAAAAAAAGCAATTTATTTGGAACTTTTGGCAGTTGCTTATTCAGTGCTTTAATTTGTGGTTCACAAGTATGAGTGTAGTCAATTAAATTGCCAGAGTTATTGAATTCATGTGAATCTTAAATTTTAAATGTATTCTATTACTGAAAAATGAAAATAATTAAGATATAATTCTTTTATGATATATTCACTTTACAAGTTTCTATTAAATATTAATATAAATATATTGCTAGGCATTACATTTTCACAGTACAAAATCTGTATATACATAATGGGAGCCTATGTTTGTTGGTGAATTATAAAGGGAGAAGTGATTATGAACAAGTAGGAAGAGGGTATAAAGCAGGAACATATACTTACTTACACAAATCTATAAATCTCCCATCCCTTTCTTCCATCCACCTCTTGGGTTTGTTTGTATAATTATTGTTTGTTTGTTTCTTTGTTTTAGTTTTGAAGTGAGTTTAGGTGTTTTCCTTAAAAGGAAAAGAGAAATGAAGTAGATGGTTAAAAGAATTTTAAAAAATCTCTTCTGTAGCTAAGCTTTCTTTTCGATACTATATAGCTAAGATTTATTGATCATTTGCTACATGCCAGACACCTGATCCTCACAACAACTTTGGAGGGTAGGTTCTTTTTTTTTTTTTTCCATTTTATGGAGAAGGAAATTGAAGGTCAAAGAGGTCAAACAATTTTTCTATCTTCATACTCCTTGTAAGAGGCAAGGGTGGCACTCAAACTCATGTCTGTCTAATGATAGAGCTTCAACTCTTAACCACTATCAGAGACCACATAAGTATTTCATTGTAGTATTCTTTATTGTTAGAAAGGAATTCTTTAGAACCAGAACAAGATAATAACGTTTTGTATATGGAAGTAGATCTATTATAATGAGCCTTTCTTTATAACTACATTTCCAATGGTATTTTATTCTTACTGAACAATATTATCCATTTATTTCCATTTTGATTTCAGAAATGTATTACAGTAGAAAAGAACTTTATCTGAGCATAATAAAATCCATATTTAGAAATCCCAACTTTTACTCTTTATGGTTATGTGAATCTTGCACATTACTGTTAGTTGCATTTCTAAGATTTTGTAGTTTTTCTTTGTTAGTATAAGGAATCTTTTAGTATAAAATTTTTGAATTGGCTAATGCTAGTACAGTACATAGAAAAGTTGTTGATTTTTAAAATTTGACTTTAAAAATCCTTTCAGTCATATGCTAAATTCAAGTTGAGCTACTTGAATTTTTTAAGTATATAGTTATATCATCTGAAAAAAATAACTTTATTTCTGTCTAATGGTATAACTTCTTTCTTTTCTTACTGCATTGACTTAAATCTCCAGACAGTGTGAAACAGTAGCATTGATAGCACATATCGTTATCTTGTTTGCCTTTAATAGCAATGCCTCTGTTGTTTCACTTTAAGTGTGATTTGTTTGTATTAGTTCCTTTTAAAATGTATAACAAAATTAAAAAAACCTACATTTAGTATAAGACTTAGACTTGCTATAAAACTATAATAATCAAGACAATATGGTACTGGTTCAGGGATAGACAAATAGACCAGAAGAATAGAAAGAAAGTTCAAAAACAGACCAACACATATATAGTTATGTGACTACAATGACACCACAGCAATTCAATAAGAAAAAAAGGTGGTGTTTTCAATAAATTGTGGAGCAATCAGATATTCATAAGAAATAAAATGAGCCTTAGCCTCTACCTTACACAATATATAAAAACTAATTTAAGATGAATTTTAGACCTAAATATCAAAAGAAGAACAGTAAATGCTCTTTCACAAAAAGAATATCTTCATAAACTTGAAACAGTCAAAGATTTATTGAAAAAGCCACAAAAAGAAAGCACTAACCATTTTTTTAATTGTTAAATTGGACTTTATTGAAATTAAGAACTTGTGTTCACCAAAAGATCTTATTAAGAGAGTGAAAAAGCAAGCTGTTCAACCAGGAGAACATATTTACAATACATATTTCTAACCAAGGATTTTTATCTATAATAGATAAAGAACTCCATAAACTAATAAAAAACTGAGCAAAAGACTTGAACAGGAATTTCAAAAAAGGAGAATCTGAATGTACAATAAGTACATATAGTCATCAGAAAAATAAATTTTAAGCCCACAACATACTCTGCAGACCCAACCAAAATGGTTAAAATTTAAAAGACTGATGATACCAAGTGTTGGTGATAATGTAGAGCAACTGAAACTCTCATACATTCATGATGGAAGTGCAAATTGGTAAAACTATTTTTGGGAAAATGTTTCATGCTTTCTACTAAAGCAAAATTTACATCTACCTTACAACTAAACAGTTCCATTCCTAGGGTCTATCCAAGAGGAATGAGTGCCAATGCCCGCACTCACCAAAGACATGTATTAGAGCCCCAAATTGAAAACAACCCAAATGCCCATCAGTAGTAGAATGGGTAATAGATTTTGGTGTATTTATATACTGCAATAAAAAAGAACAAACTAATGCTACATACAACGTGGATGAATCTCACAGACACAATATTGAGTGAAAGAAGCCAGACACAGAAAAATGCATATGGCACAATGCCATGTAGATGGTGTTTCAAGAGTAACTGAAACCATTCATGGTGATAGCCCTCAGTATTGCAGTTACCTCAAGATTTAGGGGAGGTAAGTTGCGTATTTACAAGGGAGATTTTTGGAGTGCTGGAATGTTCTCTATCTTGATGTGGATGGTGGGTACATAAGGGTGTGTACTGTGGTAAAGATACATTGATGTGTGCACAAATATTAGACATTTGCATTTTACTGGTATGCTTTAATTAAAAAAGTAGATGTATATATAGGTACAAATTGGGTAAATAGACACTATATTTAATCCTCATTTATTGCAGATATTAAATTCATTAATTGAAGATAGTATTTTCATTATATTTGAGTCAATTTAAACCAAGTCCTCTACCAAATGTAAGTAAAGGGTTTTGACATAGGAGAGCCACGTTGCCTTTGGTTTTTATTAACTAGACTTCAGAGTTCACAAATTAGGGCCACAAGAGAGAAAACCTGCCCAAGGTTGTTTGTATCTTACCCCAAAGAGGGAAATCATAGTGAATATGTTGACAAGAAGCTTTAAAACAAGTAATTCTTCAAAGATTAAAGTCCTTTTCCTCACAGTAGTGTGTGACACTTGCTACAGTGTTGCCAGTGGGAATATGGTGCATTTGAGATGGTAGAAAGACTAAGAACTAAGAACGCCTGCTCTGGAGCATTTTTTCATTGCCTTTAAAATGCATTGCTTTGCCTGCTTATTAGTAAGGGTCGCTGAGCATTTGGGCATGTATCTCTCAGTAAAATTCAGTTATACCATCATTGTAGTTACAAGTTTAGTAAACTGGACTTGAGACATTTTTTCTATTTTTGTGGGATTGCGGGGGTCACAAACTAGTAAAATAAAGCTACTCTGGAATAAAACTAGTAAAACTAGTAAAATAAAGCTACCCTGTTCCATGATTAACTTCATTTGGTGAATACAGTGATTCCTGGGTCTCTATGAGGGATTGGTTCCAGGACCCCATGCAGGTACCAAAATCTGGAGATACTCAAGTCCCTTGTATAAAATGGTACAGTATTTGCATATATACTAACACACATCCTCTTCTATACTTTAGAGCATCTCTAGATTATTTATAATACCTAATATAATATAAATGCTATGTAAATAATTGTTATACTATATTGTTTAGGGAATAATGACAAGAAAAGTCTCTACCTGTTAAGTTTAGATGTAGATTTTTTTCCCCTGAATATATACCATCTGTGGTTGGTTGAATCCATGGATGCAGAACTCATGGATATGGGTGACTGACTGTATTAACTTAAAAGTTTCTCAGATCATCACTAAGTTTTTTTTTCTTTTTTACAATGAATGATAATGCTGATAGTTTAATTTTATGATTAGGTTTCTATTCACTAATTAATATATGTTTGAAGAATTTCTTTATGTAAAGGGGCAAAGCGTATAGTATACTTATTTTACCCTGTAGTAGGTAATACAGCTAGGTAGATTAACCCTTAATAGCATGTGAGAAGCATCTTAAACTAGCCCTAGTTGAGTGAAGAAAGGTTGAGTGGAAAAAGTAAATAATAACTCCCATGGGCCAGAACAAGGGACTATCAAGGAATCATCAGGGTCTTATGTAGCTTCAGATGAATGCAAACGGCTTGTTCTTTGAAGAGTGTACCTCCTTCACTTTCTGTCACAGATCTTATGGAACTAGAGTCATTATTCTGAGATACTCTTCAAGTGTTAACTCAGATCTTAGTACTTCCCTGGCTTTGGTCTCTTCTAGGAAAGGAGGAGAGGATATGCATTTGATGACCCTCTCAGTCTAGAGCCCTTATTGCTTTTGACTTTTGGCTTTTACTCCTCCCAATGCACCTTCTTCCTATATGTCCTCAATTTGGATTGCTCCAGTGAGGAGAGTATTCTATTCTGCCTTCCACGAACGCCAGTTGGACACTACCTTGTTTCCTTTTTAGTGTATTTCATTTTTATTAAGATAAACAAATAGTGTTATTGCAATTCATTTAGTGGGAAGAATCTTATTAAGAAAGAAAAGGTAGTAAAATAAGTAAAACTGTTACAAGATTAAGGAAACACATGAGATGTATCTTTACTAATTCCTAGGAGCTCATTGAAAACCACTTCAATTCAGTAACCTATTAGGTTGAGAACTGAAATGTCTGAAAGACATAATTTACCAATCACATGGACACGTGCTCAAAGAAAGAGTTCCTTCACGTAACCTAAAAATGGTATAAACAGGACAAATGCTTGAAATAATGTGTATTTTAAGTTAGATCTAAGTAAGAACAAGAGAGCAAGGAAACACACTGATTAAAGAACATGTTTGTAATATAACAAGATGTAAATACCTTAGAATTAGTATTGCTTAGAATTAGTATGGCTACACATAGTGACAATGAAACACAATAAAGAAGTATAGGTATGAAACTCAGCTTTTTGCTCTGAGTAATGAAATTGAAAACAACTGTATTTGTTAACCAGAACAGTTTTTGACAGAGAACTTAAGATTTATCCACTATTGGTCCTATAGATGTCCCAATATTCTTTTTTAACTAGTATGTTAATATGTACACATTAAGGAAATATATTCCCAGGTCATAAGTATTTTCAATGAAAACTTTTGGTGTTACTGTTTTATCAAGTTATGGTTTTCTTTTTTGATTTGTGTTTTTCCTTTTTCTCTAGGAAACTGACTGGACATTCTTTCCACATGGGCTATAGCATGGCAATTTTGAATGGCATTGTAGCTGCCCTTACTGTAGCATGGTGCCTCATGTAAACCCACAGTGAAGCAGCATTGTTGGCAAAACTTAGGCACAATTGTTTTTTTTAATGACAAGAAAGAATATCATTGCCTACTCAGAAGATCAAGAAGCCTGCTGTTCATTATGTGGTTCAGATGTGTGTCATAATCATCATCATTATGGAGAACCTTGTAAAGCATTGTTCTAGAGTCTAGACATTGGGAATACCTGAATATTAAGTTTTAAGTACTTTTTTAAAAGTGTAAGGTGTTTACCTCATCTTTTTACTTTTGTATGTGTAGTTCTTAAAAATTGTAGAAAACATTTTAATGGAAATCAAACTCAAAAACTTGAATACAGGACAATGCCTACCTTTCCATGTATGTATTACGTTTTTTGCTAAGATACTGATATTACTGTTTAATTGCGATACAAATATTTATACATTAGGAAAGCAAATAATGCCTACCATGCCAACATTTTATAGCAGCTACTTTTAAATCAAAATATTTAGTTTTTGATATTCATAGAATTAATAGAAGGTGCATTTATTTTTTTTATGGGGCATAGTTCCTTATGTGTTTTTTTAAACATATTTTCCTACTATCTATTGAATTTGTATGTTTTTAAAATTATTACATCTAGACAACTGTAAATGTCATTTCTTAGTGGTGCAAACCTAATACCTGTCTTTAAGAAAAGCAAAAAGGCACATTGACCTAAGTTTAAAACTGAATTTTTTTTTTTTTTTTTGAGACAGAGTCTCACTCTGTTGCCCAGGCTAGAGTGCTATGGCGTCAGCCTAGCTCACAGAAACCTTAAACTCCTGAGCTCAGGTGAGCCTCCTGCCTCAGCCTCCCAAGTAGCTGGGACTATAGGCATGTGCCACCATGCCCGGCTAATTTTTTTTTTTCCTATATATTTTTAGTTGGCCAATGAATTTCTTTCTATTTTTAGTAGAGACGGGGTCTCGCTCTTGCTCAGGCTGGTTTCGAACTCCTGACCTTGAGCAATCCACCCGCCTCAGCCTCCCAGAGTGCTAGGATTACAGGAGTGAGCCACCGCGCCCGGCTAAAATTGAATATTCTTAACAAAAAAAAAAAAATGACTGAAAAAGGTAAATTACTTAAGTCATTAAAATATTGAGAAATTTGAAGCTGTTCACTGTATCTGTTTTCATAATTCCAAATATTTATCTTGGTGTATATATTGTTACTTCAACAGAACTTACTTTGTTTTTAATAAATAAAAACTTGGAATTTTTGTATGTAGAAATGTTTGAACTAGTTTGTTCTTAATCTCAAAAATTTAGTTACCAAAGTTAAAAAGGTATTTTGATACTATATATAATAAAACTATGTGATATAAAATACATATAATTTATATAGTGTTATAATTTTCATGTTTAAATGTTCTTCTATAATTGTGGTGTTAGTTTTTATTTTCTTAGTTATTAAGCCTTAATTGTTCTCCACCATTACTAAATACCTTAAGTGTTTAGAAAATCAACTCAATTTTAAAAGGATGGACTATTTACAAAGCTGTTTTCCCTGGCCACAGAAAACCTTACATTAGAAAACCACTGTATAATCAAACTGCTTATTCAGGCTAAGTGGGAAATGAATATGTGCAGTGTGTTCCCCTGATGTTATTACTGAGTAAATGAGGTTTCTAAAAGTCTATAACATTTTTTTACTATTCAAAAATCTTTCAGTTGGAAATGACTAAGCTGCTCCAGTTTAAATTATTTGAAGTGTTGAGACTAGTGTGTAGGTGTGTGTGTGTGTGTGTGTGTGTGTGTGTATGTATATGTATATGTCTAAATATCAATCCCATAGCTTAAGTATTCTTACCAGAGTGGTGTTTGCAATGAATCTGTTTTCATTCCCTGCCTTCCTTCCTGCCCACCCGCTTTGACTCTAAAGGGCTCTTACATCGCAAAGAAATGTACAAGTAACAAAATCCATTTATCTCTTCTCTACTCCTCCAGGCCTTCACCCCCCAAACCCCACCAATTTGGATAGCTCCCTCCAGATTCCTTGTGTCTAACGACTAATAAAGTTACTACAGTAGACTCTAGAGATACATGTGTGTACGTACAGTCATGTGCCGCATCATGACATTTCAGTCACAGCAGATTGCATATATGATGGTGGTCCCATAAGATTACAATACCATATTTTTCTATACTTTTTCTATGTTTAGATACACAGATACTTGCCACTGCATTATGACTGCCTACAATATTCAATACAGTAACATGCTGTACAGGTTTTCAGTTCAGGAGCAATAGGGTATAGGGTGGGGACCCTGTGGCCTTATGGCCACATGTGGCCTTCTAGGTCCTTAAGTGTGGTCTTTTAACTAAATCTAAATTTTACAGAACAAATCCTTTTATTAAATGGGGTGTAGCAGAGAAAGATGAAGCTTTTCTTGTCCCTTTGATGCTTAAAAGAGAACAATCTTGAAATGAGAAAGCTGCAGATTCCCCACTTACAGGTAGTGGGCTCTACCATCTAGGTTTATGTAAGTACGCTCTATGGTGTTCATATGACAATGAAATCGTGTAATGACACATTTCTCAGAGTATATCCCTGTTGGTAAGCAACACATGACTATGTATCTCTATAAACTATTATATATATTTAATAATATAGATACATATAGAGATATATCTGTAAGATATTTTTCTGGAACCCCTTTCTTTTGGACTAGCACTCCCCCTTTTCAAGAAATTGCCTTTCTTTCTCTATCTAACAGTCCAAACATAAACCATCCGTATGTAGAGCAATTGCCCAAAAATAGTTACCCAACCCAAGCTGAGTTAATCCTAGTTTCTCATCTCTTCTGGCTACAGTGATTGCAATAGGAATGACTGAAATCAGGCCATTGTCTTCCCAGGATTTTTCAAATTGAAATTAAAGTGTGAGGCCGGGCGCGGTGGCTCACGCCTGTAATCCTAGCACTCTGGGAGGCCGAGGCGGGCGGATCGCTCAAGGTCAGGAGTTCGAAACCAGCCAGGGTGAGACCCCGTCTCTACTATAAATAGAAAGAAAAATTAATTGGCCAACTAAAGATACATACAGAAAAAATGAGCCAGGCATGGTGGCACATGCCTGCAGTCCCAGCTACTAGGGAGGCTGAGGCAGAAGGATTGCTTGAGCCCAGGAGTTTGAGGTTGCTGTGAGCTAAGCTGATGCCACGGCACTCACTCTAGCCTGGGCAACAGAGTGAG